>APFE030188396.1:143488-170733 GCA_000404065.3 Pinus taeda | reverse complement strand
GCTCTTTTCTTATGAATCCCCCTGGCATGGTGTTGAGTGTTCCTCTTATGTTATTAATCAGAAAAGAAAATGCTCAGGAAAACAATAGTCAATCACTGGAACAGAGGATAGCTGAATTCAGTGTCTTCTGAACCCAGGGAGGAGTTTCTCCTGTGTTCCTCACAATATCAGATAGAAATAATTCCCTTGTTTTTGTTACCCCGAATTTGACTATCGGTTTATTGAAAGAAGAATGTTGTTTTTGCAGAACAGAGCATAAGGGCACAAATTCTCTTCTCAACACATAGATAGATATGTAAATTCAATTTTTCATAAACATAGGGTGGCCTGTACTGCAACATGTATCTTCCTTATAGGAGAATTTTAAAAATAATGAGGAGATTTCAGAGTGCAAAGAAAGAACTTAGGCAAATACAGTGAAATATGTAGGCAATCTTTCACGGTTTGTTAAATACATAGGTAGACTTTTATTTTTAAAACTGATGTCGTTCAATTCACCACCTTTCACAACCAAATCATGCATAGAGAAGTTCTCTCAGGCCTACCTCATTTGGAGTTTGAAATTCAATGAAAACTCTGAGTTTCCCTTCTACTAAGCGGTTCTCTGACTTTCCTGTAGAACCCTTCCTGTAGAAGGCTCCGGGTTCCTGTAGAATGGAATTGCGTTTCCGATAGATCCCGATAAGTGGGAGATTTTTGGAAATAGGCCAAAAAACTGGTGGAGGATGACTCATTAACTGTTTTTGGAAGTGGTGGATATGTACTCTAGTCAGGAACACCATGAATGCAGAATGAACAGAGGGTGGTGCATGTTTTGACTGAGCGTCTTTCAATTGCGGCGTGATTCATGGTGAGGGGATGAGGTGGCCGGACAAGACCGTTGATCTGACGTCACAACCATAATGTTTTTGTGTGTTTCTCACCGCCATCACCTTTTCTCTCCCATTATTTACCGCCACCACTACCAGTCCCGATGATTTCTCTCTGAATGGACACTCCACACGTGTTGGCTACACATTTAATTGCAAATCTTGAATGTAAAGAGGCTTGTTTGGATTTCACGAGGATATGTAATTGGCTGAGGCTGGCCTGTTGACTGGCCACCGATTTCACCCAATCTAGACCATTCCCATAGTCATGTAGCTTTTAAAATATGATTTATGCAATTGAAGAACGAGTTTTGGCACTTACCTGTCTGGTTGCAACTGTGTTATGTAGATTTGAGGTTATGGAATTCATTCCTTCGCTTGTTGTTGCTGCATGCATACTGCATGCTTGGCCTCTACTACTGTTGATGTTCTTACATTCAAGAAGAGCTCCATGCATGTCTCTTCTTCCATACTTTGTTGTCGCTATCTCTGGAGTATGTCTTTCAGCAGGATCAGCTGCTACAAGATTCGTGTAGGATGTCCTATAGCTGCTTCTCCTCCTAGAATGCAAGCTAGAATGAGCAGGGCTATACTATTGACAAGGGTCTCAGCAGATGACGAATCTAGATGGAGGGTAACAAATATGGTGAGTAAAATTGCTGCTTGATTTGTCATTAAGGAGATTTTTTGCTGGCAGTATGAAAAAAACATGATTTCAGTGTGTGACTATGCAGGAACATAAAAACAAATGAGTGCAATGGAGGTGTATGGAGATGGAAAAAGGTGACACATGGCGATGGATGGAAGCAGGGATGTTTATAGGCCTCATGGACAGGTTCCCAACCTTCGGGTCCTCTTCGGAGATCAAATCTGGCTTGTTTGCAGGCTCTACAGGAACTTCCTGTAGAAGACACAGAACTTCTTGTAGAAGACACAAAACTTCCTGGAGAAGGTGAATCTTAGTTCAAATGAGACCAAATATTAGGAAAGGGTAGAGGTCATGGAGGAATGGATGGTGAGGGATGCTTGCAGCTTGGTGTTGACCTCTATCTTTGTCTTGTGCAATCCTCCTAACTTGCAATGTCCTTCGTGCAACCTGCAATTATTCAACAGAAATTAGGTTTATTTTTCTTTTTCTCTTTTTTTTTTTTTTTTTTTTTCTTTTTTCTTTTTGAGACAGCAGGATGCCTCCAAGAGGTTTTCACCCTCACTATTTGCCCTTGCTGCCTCTAATAGGTTTTTCACCTAAGGATCTTATATATATATATATATATATATAATATATATATATATATATATATATAATATATATATATATATATATATATATATATATATATATATATATATATATATATATTTATATATATATATATATTATATATATATATATATATATCTATATCTATATATATCTATATCTATATCTATATCTATATCTATATCTATATCTATATCTATATATATATATATATATATATATATATATATATATATATATATATATATATATATATATATATATATATTTTTTCAAGGTGTGGGTGGAGTGGAGGTAGGGGCCTGCTCCACTATCAATACTGATTTATCCAAAGTTTCAATGAACTCCTGCTTAGAAAGGGGCTTCCTATAGATTTTCAATCGATGCCCGTTGAGGAGCATGGGGATGGCTTCTTCATCAATGGTCCTGATAAGGACTGAACCATTGTTGTTGCATCTCTCCACTGTATATGGACCCATCCATCTTGTCCTCAGCTTCCCTTTGAAATCCTTGTATCTTGAATCATATAGCAGTGCCCAATCTCCTGGCTGAAACTGCTTTTCTTTAAGGTACCAGTCATGCCATATCTTCCTCTGAAGTTGGACCACCTCTAAGTGGAGAAGGGCCTGCATTCTCTATTCATCTAGTTCATTCAACTGAAGCAATCTTTCCTATTGTGCATGGCTGAGATCTAGGTCTAGATGAGTTGGCAACCTTAATGTGTTATATTCAAATTCTATGGACAACAAAGCCTTCTTCCTGTAGACCAGCTCATAAGGTGTGAAACCTGTAGTAGCTTTCCAAGTAGTGTTGTAGACCTAGGTGGCCTCAACCAAGCGATATGCCCAATCTTTTCTGCTGTTGCTCACCATTTTAGTCAAAATCTCTTCCAAAGCTCTATTACTGACTTCCACCTATCCATTTGCTTGCAGATGATAAGGGGTGGAAGTTCTGTGCTTAATCCTATGATAAGCGAGCAAGTCTTCAATCCGGTTAGAAGTAAACTGACTTGCTTGATCTGTGACTAACTCTCTTGGGTAACCGAACTTGTAGAAGATATTCTCCCTCAAAAACCCAGCCACTTTTTCTTTTGTTGCTACCTTGATTGCCTTTTTCTCTGCCCACTTTGTCAGGTAGTCCGTGCACAAAATGATGTAAGACTTTTGGTTTGAAGGAGGGTTGGTGGGACCCACAAAGTCCACGCCCCACTTCTCAAATGGCTCGAAAGCCACTTGAAGTTGGAGGGGCATTTCATCTCTAGGAGTCAGCTTTCCCATCCTTTGACATTGGTCACATCGGCTAATGTCTCTCCTAACATCTTGATGAATAGTGGGCCAATAGTGGCCTGCCTGTAGAATTTTGAAAGCGGTTCTCTTTGCTTCAAGGTGGTCTCCACAGGGCCCATCATGATAGGTGAGGAGGATGTCAAAAGATTCGTCCTCCGTGACACAAGGCCTCAAAATCTGATCTGGGCCAATTTTAAATAGGTTACCCCCAATCCATGTGAATGGGGTGCTTTTCCTCACGATCTTGCTCTTCTCTTTTGACGATAGGTGTGGCGGGAATTGTGCCAAAACCAAGTAATTTTCTATATCAGCAAACCATGGAGAGAGTACTGAAATAGAAAATAGATGTTCATCTGGCATTTGATTGTCCACCACCCCTTCTTCACCTGCAGACAAATTTAGTCTAGACAGAAAATCAGCAACAACATTTTCCTTACCTGGCTTATCAACAATGGCCAAATCAAATTGCTGCAGTAAAAGTAACCATCTAATGATACGAGCATTTACATCAGGTTTATTCACTAAATATCTAATCGCAGCATGATCAGTGTGTACAAATGTCTAATAACCAATGATGTAGTGTCTGAAATTGTTCAAGGAATGGACTATAGCTAAGAGTTCTTTCTTAGTTACGGTATAGTTTAATTCTGCCTTAGACGGGTTTTTACTGACAAAATATATGGCATATGGTGGCTTCTCTTCAACTTGTCCTAAGGCTACTCCTATGGCTTTGTTTGAGGCATCTGTTTGAATGTCGAAAGGTAGGGCCCAGTTTGGATCTCTCAAGATTGGGGTGTAATTGATTAATTATTATTAATTAATAAAAATGTTGGAAAAATACTTAGGAAAGAGCACTAGAGTTAGAGTGTTTATTTCCATTTTGGAAACATTTGTTGGTGGTTATGTCTAAGATAAATCTTCCCTAAAAATATCCTAAAACACCTTAGAAGAAAATAACTAGAAATAAATGGATTTAATACTATGGGAGAGAACTCTTATATTAAATCACTTAGTTGGAGAAAGATACTAAGTTTGTGTGAAATAAACACCGGGGGAGAGAAAGACGGGCTTTAAAGAGAAAGGAAAGAACCTTGTTGGGAAAATGTAAAAAAAATAAAAGGCATAGGAAAAAGGGTTGGCAGACTGAAAAGCAGGATGTTGCTAAAAATTTTTGGGAAGGGAAATTATAAAAGAAACCACCAAGGAATCAATGAGGTTGGTGATTCTAGTGGCAGGTAAATCTTAGTTCGGGGGAACTTGTAGAGATAGTTCATAGTTGGGAGGAATGTGCTTGGTTCCTCTGTATTTTTCCTGATGTAGTTCTCATAGTAGAACAAGTTAATTAATAAGATAAATGACATGTTAAAGATTAATTTTCTATATACCTTTCTAATAATTTTGTGTACATCTTTACAAGAAAGGAGTCTAGTGTTGAGAAAGGAATTAATGGAAATGTAACTTCCTCGATTGTATTAACAATCTTGTGAATGTCTTTAGCAGGGTCTAAGACAATATGCACTTGACGCAGCTATCGGTAATTTTGATGATTAGAGAGCTAGGTCCTCTCTAAGTACTTATAGAAGTATTGTGATTAAAATATCATTTGATATTCCATAAGTGATTGATAGTAAAAAAGAAAAAATTCATTCGATTGAAAATATTTTGATTAATGTGATTGAATTTGTTGATTAGACATTAGAGGGTGGTTGCCATGGAGGCTACGGAACTACTTATAGTTAAGATTTTTGCATAAAGTGGCCATGAATTCAAAGAGTAATTGGTAAGTAACGACAAGTTGGTAGAGATATTTTGTTTTTATCTCAAAGAATTGAATAATGGATAAGTGAAGGAAATTAGAAATTACTTATTTTTGTAGCTGTAAATGATTATGATTATTGATAAAATAGTATCTATTTTACATATTGAACATAAAAATTATTCATTTTGAAGTGAAATGATTCTCCTTTTGGTTATTTAGATTGTTATATTATGAGTAAATTTTAAATTTCCAATGAGAGAAGAACACTAAGGATGGTGTTCTCTTTAAAAGGGAGGGAGTATGTAATATCCATTACATAAGCTACTGTAAAAAGCTCTCATAAAATTCATGTATTAGATATTACAAAATATTGCTAGTTTAATTTAATATATTGAAATAGATGGACACAAGTGAAGAAACAATTTCTTGAAGAACTCGTTGTAAAACTAATTTTAAACCAAAATGATTATGGCAATGTAAGGGTGAAGAGAGGAACTCGATTCTTGAAAAAGGTCTAACAGAAGACTATTGATGTAGGAGAATTAGATCTTGCAAGCCTAAATCTTAAATGTGAAAACAATAACAATAATAATATAAATATAAATATAAATTTGAAAATGAGGCCCTTGATTTTTTAGAAGAGTTTATATTCTTCTATGTAAATAAATTGTATTTTCCAAGTTAGTATATTTTAGGAGTTTTAAAACTAAGGAGTCATAGTTTTAGAAAAGATATGGATAGGTGATATTTTGTACATAAAGCAAGAAAATATATCTTGAAAAAATATGAGTGATTTTAGAATTTAGAAAAATATGATTTACAAGGTCATTTGTGGATGATTTATTGAGTGATTTTAGAATTTATAAAAATATAATTTATGGAGTTATTTACGCAGTGCTTTTAGGATTTAGAAATGCTATTGTATTTTATTAATTCTACTTATTTTAATCCTATGGGAAACGATAATTAATTTTGAAATTCATGTAAAATATGGCCAAGAGAAAGGAATGAGTGTTTTTGAATAATTATATGTACAAAATTTGTCAAGTAAAATTAGGTCTTGTGGGGAATTCAGTGCAAGATTGTTTCATCTATTACCTGGAACTATTTGTTATAGTAGTGTGGTATAAATTATCGATTCAACATATAATACTACATCAGCAGTCTCATTGGGATGAGGAATTCCAAGCATTAAAAGATAATTCATTTGTGCATCAATTTCTTAAAAAAAATGCATATGCATGAGGTAAATATCTATTATATTATATTTATCTTAGCAAAGAAATCGCATATGCATGAGATTCATATATATTATGTTAGATTTCTTTTAGAAAATAAGTAAATGCTTACATACAGGAAAATAATTATTGTGCAAAGAAGTATATGGTTACATTTAAGAAAAATAGTTTCCATGCAAACAAGTATATATGTGCATGCAAAAATAGTTGTCATGCATCTAGAAGTTTGATTTCTTGAAAATATTATATAAATTGTTGAGAAATGAAAATAAGGTAATGAGGCTAACCTTGGAAAATATTTTCGTGAGTTATTAAAAATTAACACAATTTAGCAGGAATAAACCTGAAAAATATTTGCACCCATGGGGTTGTGGATAGATGGTGATTGGGTGCTCTATTAATTCACTCCTTGATGTAAAGTCACATGTTCAGTTCCTCGCCCCATCGGGGTGATATATTGGACATGATGAAGATATAGTCCCACCAAACTTACAAAAAAAGTCTTGAAAATATTTACATGAGCTCTTGAAAAATGAAGATAAGTTATCGAGGGTAATTCTTAAGTGGATTACATGGGTTCTTGAAAGGATTTCTACGGGTTTTGAGCAAATAAAAGTTAACTAGAGTAAATTCTTGAAAATAACCCATGAATCTATGTGACTGATGTTGTTGTTTTGAAAAGACTGCAAGAAATTTGTATTTATTTATGCATGTATATAACAACTATTTGAGGTAGATTTCTTGAGAAAGAAATATGTCTTCTTCCATGCATGGAAAGAAAAAATATTTTTATTTATTGTAGAAAAGAATAACTATAGAGGTGCACAAAACAACAACGATGATGTTAGTTCTCTTGAGAAGATAGTTGTTTATGTACATATAGATATAGCTAATGTGTTAATTTCGTTGGAAAAACATAATTTTTTTGTGCTCAGTTATTTATGGTGACCTTGCATGAAAGAATAAGTCATTATGATAGATTTTGTGGATATATATATATATATATATATATATATATATATATATATATATATATATATATATATATTTCCAGGCAGAGTAGAATATAATTATTACCTTAGACTTTTAAAAAAAAAATATGTAAATTCATGCAACAAATATGTTAGCTTTCCTTTGGATAAGTGTATGTATATGCATACAAGAAATAACAATTATCGTGTTAGCTTTAATTGTAATAGAGCATGTATTTTCATTTACAATAGTTATTGTGAATAGCTCTCATTTGGAGAACATGTTGTTGGAAATAACATGCATTTAGGAACATTGTCCATTGTTTTAGCTTCATTTTACATATTTGTATGCACCAAAAGCAATAGCTAAGGGGGCTAGTTCTATTGATAAAATTTATGTAATTTCTTGCATAAAGATACTAACTATTGATGTACATAAATATGTATTTACATGTACAATAACAATATCTATTATGTTAGATTTCCTTTGGAAAGATTATGAATATGAATGCAAGATTATGTTAGCTATCCTCTTGAAATATTATGCATGTACATATAAGATTATGCTAGCATTATTTTGGAAATATTGTGCATTTTCATGCAAGAGGATTTTAGCCTCCTTTTGAGAACATATATGTATCTTCATGTAGGAATAAAAACTATTCTGAAAATTTTATGTATTCACATGAAAAACCATAACTAATATTCTAGTTTCCTTTAAAGGAATAATGATAGTTGTAGTTCTTTGGAAAAGAAAGAAGACTTATGGCAGAGGGGAATAAAAATTAATGTGATGTTTGATAGTTATATTCTTTTTATTAATGTGTGTGCAATGATGTTAAAGAAGTCATGAAATGATATTATGTTTATGTTTTATGTATACACACAAATAAATGTTGAAGCACCATTGTTAAAGAATTATTATTGGCTTGATTATTATGTGATGTAATTATGTTATCAAAGTTCATAGACAGTAAAAAAATGTAGAAAATACTACGACATATGCACAAGATAGATTGTACTTAGCATTGTGGCAAGAAATAAACTAGTGGCCTATGTAGGTTGAAGGGATGTCGTGTGGGTTTTAACCCTATACATAAATTACCTACAAATGAATTCCTAAAATAGCAAATAAAAAATGGTGAGAACATAAAACAAATATACACAGAGATTTCCCCTTGGATCCCAAAACTGGAACTATAGATTGATTTTTAATTATATTTTTTTTAAAGTTATAATACATTTGTATACATGTCGAAGAATTCATAAATCCTAATCCATTAACCCTAGATTAGGACATAGTTGTAGCTCCCTTCACCAGATCTAGAAAATACCATGGGAGAGAACCATCATGCCCAAAATTATCTGCAAAACCCATGAAAAAAACCATAGATAGGTTTGCCCACGTATTATAGGATCAAAACTGCCAACCTGAAAACCCCTTGACACGGGGGGATTCCACCCCACCCCCCCGCCGCCCACCAATCCCCTTCCCCGCGTTGCGACTAAATGTGGAGATAATATAACACATACCAAACATGCAAGCTACAACATAATCCATTGATGGGAAGAACCATGTTACAAACACTTAATGTTCTTAACGTTCTAGGTAAATGACATCATGATGATTGTAATAGCTTATAGCTAGTTATGTTACATTTTAGATGATAATTATTTGTATAATTTTATGACAATATTTAATATATGGACTCCCTTACAAGACATTAAGTGAGGGTGAACACCCTCACAAGTGTTTAATAATAAAATTAAATACTTGTTGGTTTTCATGCAATGAGGTTTGCAGGGCGTATTGGTGTCTAATGATATTATTTATTGTGCCATTTTTATGATTTTGATTCCCTACATAATGTGATGGTTATATTATCAATAATATGATTAACTAACTGAGTTAATCATGGAATTGGTGCAAGGTTACATCAATAAGTTTACGTTAGCATGCTACATCAGTGGCAATTAATGGTTGTGTAAGTCACTATTCTTTTACTAAAAATTACTGTATGTAGTGATGATGGTTTATCTAATGGTCATTGAAGGAATATGGAAGGTAATTTAAAAAGTTACACATTGGTAAATGATGTAAAATGTTTTGAACTCTATATTTTTCATGAGAGGTTATCGGGGGTTTTATGAAAGCAATGTTTGTGGTCCTCCAGTGACTCCATCGTGGTACTATCTAGGACTACAAGAAGTGCAGCAACACTAAAGATGAAAGCTGAGACTCATATAATAATTTTCACTTGCCTATCTATATACTCCTTATCCCCAATCAAAACAAATTAGTTTTGACTTGATTTTGTTTGTTTGTTTCCGAAGAAGAGAAAGAACGAACTATATATTTAACTCAAGCTAAGTAAAGAAGCTATGTGACTCGATGAGATGAAGAATACTTACTAAAAGGATAGACATGGTTTATAGAGTTAGACCCATAAAGAGAGTTGGAATTCTACCAATGTGTCACTAAGGGTTGTAGCTGGTACAACCCCCGACCAAACATTTTCCTATGCTTTAATTTTGGAGCCCACCCTTTTTTCATAAGAACTTATCTTTCATGACCCTCAAATGTTCCTCTTTTTTGTTTAATTTTGATTTCACTTTTCTTTACATGTAGTGCTTGTGATGAATTCACTAGGTTGTCTTGAAAATGATTTAAGTCTTCTCATCAATAACTAAACAACTTCTTATCACAAGCCAACGCTTTCCTTGGTCTTGCACCAATTTTCAGACTTCTCTCTAGGAATTTTGCAATTCCCTCCAGTAGAGACTATTTAAACCCTTGAGGATTTCAACTGTGTAATCCCTTGAAGATCATAATTATGCAATCTTGAGAGACTAATAGAAACTAAGCATGTGAACTATGCAATCACTCACTGAGAGTGAAGACTACACAACTCACTAAGTTAATGGATTACACAATCCCTTTTCCTTGGGAATTACACAATCCATTCTCCAAGTGACACTGAAGAGTTCCCGAGGGAAAGTGGCACAAAGTTTTTATTTCTGATCTAAGGAAAATTGTCGCTTTCTCCTTGATATTAGGCATGGATGTTATAAAACCTAAACTAACCACATAGGGGCTTGATATATATAATATATTCTTGTAGAGATCATTTTCACACTTGACATTGGAGCTCTAACCTTCCCCACAAGATCAAGGAGCTTTGGATTCAGTTTGTAATGCTTTTCTGAGGAAGTTTCTCATGCGTCGCTTTTTGTTTCTTTTTCTATTTCTTTTTTCATTTTTGTCTTGAGAGTGTTATTTTTCCATTTTGTTTAGATTTTCTACTATTATTAGCTTTTACAAATGTTTTTTCAATCCATCTTTCAATTTTTATAAGTGTCGCATCGCCTTCTTATATTTTTTCCTAGCAGCAGTTGTCGTTACTGGTTCTTTTTGTGCATGCATGTTTTTCCTTTTGCATGATATTTTTTGGCCCATGTACTGATTGATATAACTCATATTAATGCCAGTATAAAATTATTCTTTCCCCAAAATTATATCTCTAAGCTTCTCTCCCTCATAGGGAGAACTGTGTAATCCTTCAACAGTTGCTTCCTCCCCAACTGCGCATTTTGCAACCTCTGTTGACAATAATACTGAGAGGGGGGGGTGAATCAGTATTATCAAATTCTTTTACCAAATCTTTCTTATTTATACTTTGAATTATTTTTGCATACCAATACCATAATAATGAGCAAGAACAAGAAAAGCAGACAGTCACATCAAAGAACACCAGATATAAGGTGGAAACCCAATGTGGGTGAAAACCACCTGCTGCAATATGTCTCTATCTTCTTTCAAATTAGAAACTCCTTTTACAATGGTCTTGTACTGGTGCAGTCCTTTACCAGTACGCAGGCTGCAACCTGCAGAGAGCTACAACTCTCTCTCGTTTTCCAGTCTCTCCTGGAAGGGAGCTACAACCCCCTACTTCTTTTCCAAGGACCACTTTTCATAAATTTTCAAACTGGATCCTATATACATCAAATGATCATCAAGTACATGTAAATTATACAGTCAACTGTAATAACCAGATCAACAATAACAGAACAGAACCCAGAACACCTTTTCAACAGAAAAATTCAATCACCAGAAGATCTTAACACAGATACGCGGTTTTCCTTTTACTGGCCTGCGTTGCTACGCAGTTCACCTTCTGCCTCTCTGCGTATACCCGCAGTTCTCCTTCTTGCTGGACTGCGTGGCCACGCACTACTCCTTTCACTGAACTGCGTACAGTACGCACCCAATGACACTATCGCCCCGCGTACTTTCCAGCAAGTACGCACCCAAAAGAATAAGCGCGCCGCGTGCTGCTGCTGAAAGCACGCACTTGAACCACAGTCGCCCTGCGTACCCACGCACTGAACCTTTGCCGCCCCTGCACACCCACGCACTGAACCTTCGGCGCTCCTGCGTACCCACGCAGTAAACCTTCGGTGCCTCTGCGTACCCACGCACTGAGCCTTCGGCGCCTCTGCGTACCTCGACCAAGGGCTGAAATAAAATCAGATGCTTAGATCTGAACTCGCGCTCAAGTGATCACCCTTCGCAGATTCGCTTCTAACTTTCTCCTTTATAGATCAATCTTTTAAGGCCAAGAACCCAAATAAATCAGATCTTAAGATATTCAATCACTTAAAAGATGCTAAGGCCAAATGATCTCCTTTGCTTTATATAGGCAAGCTCTTCCTCAAATCAAGGATCATGGGGCTCAATAAAAATAATAAAATAAACAATACCACGGGCCGAAACCATGATGACCCAATACTGTTGGCTAAATACCATGAGAAAGCCCCACATTTGGGCACTTAACTGCCTTGGAATGAGTGCATTGGGGTACGCACCCCATGAATGGGTGACCCACGTATTTGGACACGGTCCCTGCACGACATACCTGCGGGTACGCACCTCCTGAACTGTTCTCCTGCGTACTTCTTTATTTTCATCAAAATGAGAGCCATGCCATAGGTGTTTGCCATCAAGTACAACATCTGAAATCATACCAGAACCATAATGCCAACAACCTCAAGCATCAAGGTCACCTTTTTGCCTCCAGTAATGTGAAGTGTATAATCACTTTCTTTCCCAACTACATATTTCAAAAGTCTAACTCCCAGTGCCTAGTCTTGGCCTCTAAGACTGTGCATTGTGCGGTCGCTTCCCTCTCCTACCTAGTTGAGATTGCACATTACACAGTCTCAAACCTAAAGCTCCCTCTCTATTTTCTGAGACTATGTAGTTCACAATTTGAGAACATAGATGTCCTCCTAGAGCGTAGAGACTACTCAATCCCTTTCCCGAGTCATTGTGTTATTGATTTAAGTTTAATTAAGGAACAAAACTTCTTAAGCTAATTTTGTTTCCATGAGTGCATCTCTTCTTCGTAGTACTTCAAGTTTTGAGCTCATATATTCTTCATTACTATCCATCATCATTCCTCCTAAGAGATTAGCCTAAAAGGAAACAATGGAAAGAAGTACTGATGAAATGGTTGAGATACCTCTAGTTACCATTCATATTCTATATCATACTCATCTCTTAATTGAAAATATCTGTAACATTAGATGGTATATGGTCAAACATGCATTTACAACTATTTAATTAAGGCACATATGGAGGATAGACAACTGCACATTAACATCCAGCGATCACGTTTTCATAGAGCTATTTGTAGGTTCCTAGTTCTACCTTACGCAGATGTCATCAAATGGATTCTACAACACTTGGATACTAAGAGAATGACCCTCAACAATTTTAGTGGGTATCAACTTGCTTCCTATTTAGCCCATGATATTCACTTGATGTAACACTTCCCTAAGCTATATGGGTATATGGATTCACACTTCTATGTTGTCATTGGCTATTTAAACACCAATGTCATTATAGGGAGATGGGTAAAAGAGCTAGTTAATTTCCACCAGACACCTAGTAATGCTTAAAAAACTAGATCTCTGAAAAGGTGTTTTAGTAATTGATTGTGTTATGCTGCCAAATATATGGAAAAAAGAAGATTGAATCCTTCCATGAAGTATGAGTTTACATGTCGCACCAAATTGTCATGAAGGGGAAGCTATTTAACTAGCAAAATATTTTTTCTCATCAACTTAGGATTAATGTAAATAATGAAAATAATTCACCTAACAACAATCAATGCAAATTATACTTTTCTGGATACCTATTGGATGACATATGTTCTTAGAATGATTTTCCTAGCATGGATTAGAAATGGAAAACCAAAGAACCTCCTATTCACATCTATTGGAAATTTCTTTCATAGTGGAGTTATAAAGTAGTCATTGAGAAGTTGGTTGATTACATATTCAATGTATTTTAATAAATTATATTTGAAGAACAACCCCCTTGCATGTCCCATGAGGCGATGGACTCAATATTAGAAGTTTTTGATTGTTTTCCTCACAATACGAAACTTACCTCATGGTGTTTGGCTTCCAGAAACCATCACATTTGCTATCGAGTGTTGACGGTACTAGATACCACCAACATATAAGGGGTATCCCCAATGTGAAGTCCCAATTATAATGGACACAATTTGGAGTAGTAGCCCCATTTGGAGTATTGGCCCAACCACCATAACAAAAGGGTCCACCTTGGTTTCAATAGATAACATAAGTGATTATATACATAGACCTTGAACAACAAAGTTGACATTGTGAAACATAGATTGTAATGTGTAAAAGTAGCCCTTCACAAGTGAAAGACTAGAGTAACTCTTTGGAAGGAAGTAATAATACTAACCTAGGAGAGACACACGATAGCATGAAAATATTCATTTTTAAAATAGTTAACATAATTATTGTTAAGGATAAAAAAACACACATTCAACAAGATGACTAGAAAATACACCGAATGAATTCAATATCTCTAGCACATATGAACAAAACATATACTGTAAACATCTAAATAATAGTCCTAAACATTTTAAATACATGCATGAAAATGTGTTGGCTCATTGAATTTCAACCAGGTGAAAGATCCAAGTACATAGTTACAATGATGAGTCACTAGTTTGAGTAATGGAACATTAATTCACTTCTTTCTTCTCCAAAGAATAGTTTTCTATGCTACGCCAAGTAGAGAAGCAAAGATTAGCTCTCCAAAGCTTAAGCCTCCAAAACTCGCTTGCTAGACTTATGAGGTTGCTTAATAACAAGGGGAATAACATTTTATATCCCCGTGACTCTTGAGTTACCCTCATGATAGCTTGACTTCTATTATGACCTTTGGAATTCCCTATATGACTTTTGGACTTCTAAACAACTCTTTTGTCAATATGTGACTATGTGACTCTTCATATTCCACATGTGACCTTTGGACTCCAACAACTTATATTTTTTCCTTTACCCGTTAATAATTACGTAATTACATACCACATGATGTGGCATGACACATGGACAAACATTGACCGTTATGATGGCACTTGTACAAGTTAAAAATTAACATTGATGAGATGGACTTCATAATGAGTTGACGATTCCAAGTTATCTTGCTTGCTAATTCATCTTGCATTCTTGATGGTAGATTTAATTTTTGCATCATCTTCATGAAAGATTAAATTTGTTTCTTATCCTCAACGTCGAAAGGGTCTCGAATGAGCTTTGCAATCCTCTAATTCATCATGCAATTTCTTCTTTTTATCTTGGTCTATGATTTTCTTCATGTCTACATGATAGCTCTCTTTTGCTCTTCTTCTTAATAGGTGTTTCTTTATGATTTCTCCTTAATATCTTCTTTGAGCATTCCCTTGTGATGCTAGGAAGGTACTCCTACCAATGAAAAGCATTCATATAAAAGTGAAATGAGTCTTAAAAACATATATTCGATCACTACCCAACTCATGGAATGATCAACTCATGATAGGCCTATGAGAGGGTTAAAAGAAGGAGGCTTTACTAGGAGGGTATAGTCAAACTCATTAGTAGATTAGAAAGGCTCCACTGTTATTTTTTACTATGCCATGCACTAGGAAGAGGACTTCTCCTCAGTCCATCACAATGGGGAAACTAAAGTGATAAGGTGGGAAGGCTTATTGCTTAAATTTTCACATCTTTACAATTCAAGGGTTGGGAGGAGGCTTCCGTCAACCTTTCCTTCTTTTCCATGTGCTGAAGAGAGAAGGTGAAAGTAAGGCTTCAACACAGAGCGCATAGTGGAAGAGGTAAGGATGAAGGCTTTAGGCTTCAAGATTTAGCCATGTTTCCTAAGGGAAGAGGGAAGGATGAAGGCTTCATGCTTCAAGACTATGCCAGGCATCCTCAGGGAAGAGGGAAGGATGAAGGCTTCATGCTTCAAGACTATTCCATGAACCCTAATGGAAGAGGGAAGGATGAAGGCTTTTTGCTTCAAGACTGTGCCATGCACCATAAAGGAAGAGGGAAGGATGAAGGC
This sequence comes from Pinus taeda, assembly GCA_000404065.3. Taxonomy (NCBI): domain Eukaryota; kingdom Viridiplantae; phylum Streptophyta; class Pinopsida; order Pinales; family Pinaceae; genus Pinus; species Pinus taeda. The sequence continues at coordinate 154,921 of APFE030188396.1, read as the reverse complement.
TTCATGCTTCAAGACTATGCCATGCACCTAATGGGAATATGGAAGGATGAAACCTTCGTGCTTCAAGACTGCGCCATGCACTTCTTACAAGACATAGGATCCTCACTTTTCCAAAATATGATTTGTTGTTATGAAGTGTTATTTGTTGTTTTGAACCCAGCTCAGGCTTTGAAGGGTACAGTTCTCTCCATTATTGGTTGCTTGTTCATCTAGAGTGCACTTTTCACTGAGGCAACAAAAGGATAGGTCACCTATCCCAGGAAGTACTAATGAACTGTGAGAGGGATGATACCTTGTAAAATACTTAGTGCACAAGTATTGGAGGAAAATATATGTCAATGAGGCTCATGAATAATATGTTCTCATCACTAAATAAAAGGTTTAATTCCTTTACAACTTGAACTAAGCAGGAGCACTAAGAAGAGCTCTTAAAATGCCTAAGTGTGAGACTAGTGGAGTAGGAGAAAGAAATGGATCCTAACACAACTCAAACATGGATATAACACATAAATTCCATCAATACAAGCCAATGTAATGCGCGGGACTCATTAACATTAATCACACCTTGAAGTGATATCCAAGTGACACCTATTTCTAAGTGTGAGAGTTGAAATGACACATCACAACACTTAGAAAAAATTTTATGATTGGAGTGACAATTATGGGTAAAATTTGTGCTAAGCTGTAGGAATGTGTCTATATCATATTCCATTGGTATGTAGGACATTGTAATGTAGAAGGGTGCACTAGAACTAACTTTAGTGATATGAAAAGGTGTGACACATGAAGGAGTGAAAACACCAAAAATCACACCTACCATAGGAGGAAAGCATAAATAAGAAACTTGCAAAATGTGATAGAAATTGAAAGAAACATGTGCCAAAGTGAAGATAACATTAAAATGAAACTTATTAAAGTGTAAGTGAGAAAAAATGACAACCACAAATGTAAAAGAGACACTTATGAAACTGATGGTGCACAAACATGACGGTTAAGAAAACTCACTGAACTAAAAGTACAATTGCAATCAATGTGAGGGAGATTGTAAACTGAAAGTGCATAGTGATTTTCGACATGATTTGAACATTGCATCTATTCCATCTTGATGTATAGTGTTATTCCTGTTTGTTCTTGTGTAAAGGAAGTTTATTTATGAATTTATTATGGACTAGGTATGTGTGAGCAAGTGACTTGGAAATAAAAAATTTGACAAGAAGACTTGAATGGGTTAAAAAACATCAATTGATGATGAGATAACCATAGCAAGACAAATTGTGAGATCCTCAGTAGGCTCCAAAATTCAAATCTGGGAAAAGTTTGTAGGGCACTAATCACAATGTCAACACTTGGAAACATACTAGTAGAACTTCAACTTCTCTGTTTAGGTTTAGTTCTCTAATTTCAAGGTCTCGGTACTTCAGGAACTATTGATTTGTTATACAAATTACCTTGATTTTTCTACTTATCCCATTAAATATATAGTCCCCTCTATTCATGAATTATTTTGGAACACATCAATATGATACTAGACATGTCTTAATTGTTTTGATATATAGTAAGTGTACCAAGAGTTTAATCACATTCCCTGGTGTTGCTCCACTATCAACGAACTTGAAAATTACCCTAGTAGAGTAGCCTCAAGAGAACCCAATCATCGATTTTCTACTAGTAGGCCTAGATGGTACCTTGACAAAGTTGTTTGCTTCACCTCTCTGTGTATTAATCCTTTCTCTTCTTTCACACTTTATTTAGTTTATTTACACAATTGTGCTTAGGAACTTATTTATTTACTAGGGTGGAAAGGGGATCCCAACTTATTGAGATCAGAATAGGTTGTTCCTTGTTTTAAGGGATTTAAAAGATACATGCTCATTTTAAAATTCTTCTTCTTTTCCTTGTCTACTCAATTGGGTCGACATGTCAAAACACCATTATATACAAGGTTGAATCAAGAATGAAGGTCCTAATAGAGATACGAGAATTGTAGTTTTGCCAAATGATTTCCATCCAAAATGAATGACATTTTCCATTCAGACATCATTGGATTTAAAGATATATAAACCCAAGATAGAGAACAGGCCAAAAATTATCCAAGAATTTTTCATCATCACAATAGCCCTTTTCAAGTTTTTCCACATCGTCTTTTGAGGCAAAGGAACATATTCCATTCAAACCCTTATTAAACATGACATGAAGGAACAAACATAACAAAACAAGGAAGCAAGGAAAAATAAAACTCACATGTAAAGATACATGCATAACATAAAACAAGAAAACAAAACACATGCAGAGACTAGATGGAGAGTAGGACAGAGGTTAGATGCAACATAAGGGAATCTAATGTAACTAGCCCTACTCCTAACCTAACAAGGTAGAATTTTAGGGCTAAATGTAATGATATTTTCCAATGAAGCCACTACTTTTCCTATCCTATAATAACAAAGATAGAGGCAATTAAAATTAATACATAATAATGTGTAATGGAAAAGATTAGAACTTGAAAATCCCACACAAAATGTTGAAGGTATTTTCTATATGTAGAAATGTGTGTGATCCTTAACCAACCTACAACCTTACCTCCTCAACAAAAGTAAAAATGAAACAAACCTGGAAGGCTTCTTGTGACTGCAATTGCATGTGTATTTTCTTTCCTAGCAAACAACAAGAGAAATCGAAACTTATTTCTAGAAAATTGGCTTGATAAGTAAGATGCCTCCAGTGAATCATAGATTCAATAATGAATTTAAAAAAAATCCTCTCAAAAAACATGAAATCCTTGAAAATATAATTTCTCAATGAATGACATGGAATCAGGATGAGAATCCTATAAGGGAAAATCAATATGACCATATTCATATGCCTTGTCAAGATAGTGAGGACCTGACATAACCATCAAAAAAGGATGAAGTACCTCAACTACTTGACAAGTGTCTAAATACTGAGATGATAAAACATAAGATTAGTTCATGTAAAACAAAGATCATTAGGTACACTAGAGGGAAAATTATCAATGGAATGATAATTTCTATAACAAGAACCATGATCAAATAATTTGATTAAGGCATAAGATTCTTGGTTTGAAGACAACAAAGATAGATCAGTTTGAACAAATTTACAAATTATTTGAATACTAGAATCATCTTCGCTGCATATTGAATGTGGTTGACCATTTCCTTGTGTTTGGTTACAAATTTTAATAACATCATAATCATTGAAATAATTGAAAAGGAATACTATGATAGAAAACATGTGACACCATTCTAGATATAGTGGGTCAAGAAGAGGAACTTGATTCACCAAATAATCAAAGCATTTGCTAACGCTCAAGAGGATATCTAGTACCAAAATGAAAATGATTAGAATCATAATATTCAAAATAAATATTAGGAGTTGATTACTTTCAATATTATTGATAGGGACAAATCCTTCGACCAATGATAATATTTAGAATGACCATCTTCACAACTTCGCTCATCCATGAATTGTAAAGATGAACTAATTGAAATATAATCTTTAACCTGATCATAAACCAAATCCTGAAAGTTGAAATATCTATATCCAAAATAACAAACATCTTTCAAGAAGGAATTGCGATTTAGTGAAACCGTGCAAGGAAAAAAACTATTTGAGAAAACCCAGATTTGGCATAGTTCAGGGATCTTACTAGACTTGCAAGAACCTAACATAACCATCAATGGAATTTGAAGTTCCTCGAATCCCTAACAAGTTCTAGAACTTTCATGGATTATGGAATCACATTTGGAATGTTGTATGAAATCGTGCATAATGCGTGGACAACTACTACTAGTAATTGTAACAGTATCACTACTATCAAGATGGTAGCCATCCACATTACTGATGTTATCAGGCTTTGGATATTCAACAAAAAACTTACTCATTTATTAAGATTTTTCTAATTAACCATCCAAGGATTGATATATTTAATGACTTTCTTGAGTAACTTAAATAGGAGAATTTGTTTCATGCAAAATTGGAAATGACATGCAATGAAAAGAATACTTGATAGCTTGATTAACTTCTTCATCATCGGTGACCTCATTACCCTCTGGAAACATAGAATTCAGCTTATTGCGTGGGAGATCTGAAGAGAAACACATAGAGGCAATAAGACACAAGGAAAAAGGAGTCGAGGGAGAAGCTTTCATGAGAATATCTTCTTTGATTGAAATAGATTCAAGATCTAGATCTTTTGAAACAAAGTTTTCTTGAGAAACTGAAATATCAAACGGTGCTCTTCGGAAACCATCATTACATACAATAATGGGGTTAGAATCATCAGGATCATGGCTATCCAAGAATTCATATTTATTAGATAAACTAATTCCATTTGATTTTTTATTGAGATTCATATATTTAGAATCAACCAAGGATGCATGAACATAATCTTGACACAAAGGATTTAGGAAAAGAAAATAAATATCAAAAGAATCCTCACCTTCCTACTCATCTATATGTGAAGAGTGATTACCTTGCACCTGATCACTATTTGGATTGGAAATTTGAAAATAAAGTAGATCAAGGGTCAAGGAGTTATGAGAATGTGATCATAAAGGAAGAAAATAATAAACATTATATATAAGATTGGAGTTATCCTTGTTCATATCATATTGATAAATGAAAGGATTAGTCTTTACCATAGGATTTGTGAACCATTACAAGATTTCCTCCATTAGATCTCAATCATGAGAAATGGATGAAGGTTGAAGTGGAGGATCAATGATGTGATTTGTGTATTTCCCAACTTCAACATTATCACAAGGAGGCACTTAAATTGATATTGGAAAAGGAGGAGGACAAGGAACAAAAGGAACAATAGGTTATTCATCTATTATTGGAGGTGTCTCATAATTTCTTAAATTTGGGATAACAGGAACACTTGAGGGTTTAGATTCACACTGGTTCATAGAGATTTGAATTAAATGCTCAAACTTTTTCTTAAAGAAAACCCAATTCATATCTTCCGCAGGAAACTCACAAAATAAGTGAAGGAAACTATTAGAAAAATATTTAATTGATTCATTATGATTCATTCTAAGTTAATTTATTATTTTATAAACATCTCGATAATCATACCTATCAAAAGATTGATGAAGCTACTTAAGAAATCAATCAAAAGAATGGATAGAGGTAGATGGTAAGGTATGAAACAATTGATAAACATGACCTTCAAGAGTGAGGGTCAAAATAATACACACAAAATATTCATCACAAGTTCATGAGATTTACAAAACCCAGGAAAATCATTTATGTGCTTTTATAAAAATGTGTCACCCTCACCATTAAACATGAATGAAGACAAGATGTGAATAGTTTCCATGGAAATTGAAAATTTTCTACGGGATAGGTTAGAGAAAACTTTCAGATTAGGATTTGGGAAAGAGGCATTTAAGATAAGAGATTCAAACATACTCAATGAGAAAATCTCTTCATCAATGCCTCCTTCTAGCTCTAGAATGTTGACAGTACTAGATATCACCAACATACAGTGGGTCTCCTCAAAGTCCCAGCTAGACCTCACACCATTTGGAGTAGGATCCTCGTCAGGAGTATCGACCCAACCATCATAACACAAAGTTTTTCCTTGGTTTCAATGGATAACATAATAGATTATATACATTGACCTTGAACAAGCAAGTAAGTTCACATTGTGAAACACCATTTGTAATGTGTAAAAGGAGACCTTCACAAGCAGGAGATGAGAGTGCATCTCTAGAAGGAGGTAATAGTACTAACATAAGAGAGAGACAGGAGATCATGAAAATATTCATTAGGAAAATATTTCACATAATTATTGTTAGGGTTAAAATAACACAGATTCAACAAGATGAATACCAAAGCCACGAAACTAGTTTAATTTATCCAATACATATAAAAAAAACATATATTGTAAACATCCCAAGAATAGTCCTAAACAATTTATGATACACAAATGAAAATGTGGTGGAACATTAAATTTCAATTAGGTGAAAGATCCAATTACATATTTACAATGGAGAGGCACTAGTTCCAACAGTGGAACATTAAGTCACTTCTTGCTTCTCCAAATAATAGTTTTCTCTCCTATGCCAAGTAGAGAAGCAAATACTAACTCTCCAAAGCATAAGCTTGCAAAACACCCTTAGTTGAGTTATGAGGTTTCTTTAATAACAAGGGTAATAAAATTTCATATCCCCATTATTCTTGAGTTACCCTCATGAAAGTTGGAATTATATTATGACCTTTGGGCTTCTCTATATGTCTCAAGGACTTCTGTACAACTCTTTTGTCCATATATGACTATGTTATTCTTCATATTCCACATGTGACCTTTGGATTTCCACACCTTACATTTTTTCCTTTTCCCTTTAATAATTGCATCATTACATTCCACATGATGTGGCATGATACATGGACACACATTGACCATTATGATGACAATTGTACAAGTTACAACTTGACATTGATGACATGGACTTCATGATGTGGTCATGATGCCAAGCTCTTCCTTGCTTCTTTATCTTGTACTCTTGATGGTAGATTTGATTTATGCTTCATCTTCATTAAATATCCAATTTGTTTCTTATATTCACCATCTAAAGGTTCTCAAATGAGATTTGGAATCCTCTTAGTCAGCATGAAATGTATTCTTTCTATCTTGTTCCACGATATACTTCATGTCTTCATGATAACTCTCATTTGTTATTATTTTCCATATACATTTCTTTATACTTTATCCTTACTATCTTATTTTAGGATTACCTTTCCATGCTAGAAAGGTACTCCTGCTAATGAAAATCATTCATGATAAAGTGAAATCAGTCTTAAGAACATCATTTTATCACTACCTATCTCATAGAATTATCAACTTATTATAGGTCTATCAGAGGGTTCAGAAAAAGAGGCCTAATTAGGACGGAACAATCAAACTCATCGGTAGCTTTGGAAGGCTCCAATGTTCATTTTTACTTTTCCATGTATTATGAAGAGAATCCATTGTTGGTATAGTGTAGTGGGGAACCTAAAGGGACAAGGTGGGAAGGATTATTGCTTAAGGCTATGACATGTTCCCTAGAGGGAAATAGATGGAAGGCTTGGAAAGCACAATTTTACTAGTGAAAGTTTGAGAGGAGGGTTCCTTCAACATTTTCAACTCTAAAATTCACTATATATAGAAGGTATAAGCAAGGCTTCAACATAGAGAACATAAAAAAATATGGAATGATGAAGGCTTTAGGCTTCAATACTACGCAATGCACTCTAAGGGAAGAGGGAAGAATGGTGGATTCATGATTCAAGATTATGCCATGTACCCTAGGGGAAGAGGGAAAGATGAAGGATTCATGCTTCAACATTGTTTCATGTGCCCTAAGGGAAGAGGGAAGGATGAGGGAAGGATGAAGGCTTCATGATTCAAGATTGTTCCATACGCCCTAAGGGAAGAGGGAAGGATGAAGGATTTGTGCTTCAAGACTGCGCCATGCACCCTAAGGGAAGAGGGAAGGATGAAGATTTCATGATTCAAGAATAAACCAAATGATTTAGGGTAAGAATGAAAGCTTAAGGCTTTTTGCTTCAATATTACACCATGCACACTAAGGGAAGAGGGAAGGATGAAGGCTTCAGGCTTCAAGCCTATGCCTTGCACTTTTTAAGAAACAAGGTATCCTTGCATTATCAAATTGTTTTATTTTGTTACGAAGTAAGATTTGTTGTTTCAAAATTCACTCGGGCTTTTGAGAGTTCATTTATCTCCATTAATGGCTTCCTGTTCATCGAGAATGTGTTTTTTACTGAGGGAGGTAGTGAAGGAAAAGTCACTTATCCTAGGAAGTACTGATACACTATGAGAGGGGGAAGACCTTAGAAAAGAATTACTACATGAGGTTAATGAATAAGTTACCCTTATCACCTAGTAAGAAGGATAATTCCTTTACAGCTTGAACCGAGCAGGACGGCCAAGAAGAGATATCAAAATAAATTGTGGGACTAACAGAGTAGGAGAAATAAATGTATCCTTACATGAATCAAACATGCATCACACACATAAATGTCATCAATAGAAGAAAATTGAATGCATATGACTCATGAAAATTAAGCACATCTTGAAATGATAGCCAAAAGACACCTATATCTAAGTGCAATAGTTGAAACAATAAATTACAACATTTATAACTCAAGTTACGATAGGAGTGACGATTGTGGCCAAAAGTTACGCTAACCTGCAAGAATGTGTCTATTAGATATTAAAATGATATGTATGACCATGTAGTGTAGAAGGGTGCACCAAAATTGACTTTGGTGATACACAAATGTGTGACACATGCAAGAGTGAAAACAACAAAAGTGACACTTGTGATAGGAGGAAAACATGAGGACAACACTTACAAAATGTGAATGAACTTGAAAGCGGTACATACCAAAGTAAATGTAAAATGAAAATGACACATATTAAATTAAAAGAAAGAAATATTGATAGCTATGAACATAAAAGTGATGGTGCATAAAAGTGAAAGTTGAGAAAACATATTGCACTAAAAGTATAATTTCAATTGAATTCAGGGAGATTGTCTATTGAAAGTATGCACTGACTGTTGACATGAGCTGAACATTTCATATGCACCATCTTGATGGTTAGTGTTTTCCTATTAAATATTTCGTAAAGGAAGTTTATTTATGAATTCATTACGATTTGGGCATGTGTGAGAAAGTGACTTGGTAGTAAAAAAATTGAGAAGAAGACTTGAATTCTTTATAAAACATCAATCAACCATGACATAACCATAGAGAAACAAATTGGGAGATCCTCAGTAGACTCCAAAATTCATGAGCAGGAAAATTTCTGGAGGATTTTGACTACAGTGTCAACACCAAGGTATATCACAGATAAGTTAAGGTCAGATATGATTTTTCCACAAGCTTATCAACAGTACTATAGAGGAAAAAGAATGCACCCTAGCCTACTTTTCCTTTGCATGCGAGATCCTATGAAATGAAGAACTAGAATGTTGTAGAAGTTGAGGTCAAAGAGATGGAAAGATTTAGGTTTGGAATGATATATTATCATTAGTGTGATCCTGTAGGTATTTACAAGAAACATTGTGCCAAGTTACATTTTAATTGGTCATGTTAAACCTATTCTAGGTCATACAAGGATAATATCAAGGACTGATATAATTGTTCTAGGCCCAAGACACTAGGAATCTAGCGAGTCCCTTCCCATGTGGCTCCAGATAAGGACACTACTCTAGAAGCAAGGAAATCAGAAAAAAACATAACCTAGTGAGTATTTAATATAAAAGGAAGGTTGCTCACAACCCAGCAAAGAAGGAAGGCACAAGTTCAAAGAAGATTCAACCATTATGAAAGTGGTTATGGCAAAAAAGAGAAAGAGGAAGAAACATTGAGAAAAGAATAAAAAATAGGAAGAGGAGTGAGTGTGAAAGGAGCAACAACAAAATAGAGAAAAAGAAGAAAAGTTGAAGAAATCAGAATTAAGAAAAAGGGAGGAAGAAGAAGCAATGTTGAAGCAAGAAGAAGAAGAAAGTCCAAATAAGCTCCAAGTGAAGAGAATAAACAAAAACATGATCAAGAGCTTGTCTAAGAGGTTGAAGAGATAATAATTGTTCAAGACATGGAGGTAAAGCAAGAGACAAAAAAAACAAGATGTTGATCTTATTCCCATTATAAAACAAATCATCACTCAGTCTATGCCTCCTCCTATAGATGGGAAAGCTCTAGGTGGTGAAGAATAAATTACTCCTTTAGATGAGGACTCAATCATGGATGTTTGTAGCCTGACTTTCAATGAGCTTCATAGAAGAATTGTGTAAGCAAGGAAGAAGCATTTCCCCGATGACCTCACACATCCTGCTTTCATTAATACATAAAAGGTGGTTTTCATGGATACTAGAAGGAATCCTCAAACCATTGCCACAACTAACTTAGCCTTTATAGCTACTTTGAAGGAAAATACAAATTATCTATTGGAAGAAAACAAATAAATGGCAAAGGATTTGGAAGGTACTAGAAAACAAATATAAAAACTCCTAGCATAAACTCAGAAATTGTCTTTCACACATATCTAATTGAAGGAGCTTCAAGTGGCTATATATGGTGAAGTTCAAGAATTGGGAGACACTATGATTAATTTTTATGAGGAGTTGGTCATTGTGCATAAAGAATTTGTCCCATTGCATGATATTAAAAAAGAATCATGGGAGAATGCAAAATATCTAAAATCCATTCATGCAACCATCACTGCAATTCATGAATGGGGAATGAAGTACGTAGGTCTGTCACTAGAATAGGCTATAAAAACAAGGAAACAAGCTAAGTTGGAGAAATATGAAGTCAGAATGCTTATACATAGTAATAAACAACTCAATGCTTGCATATCTAACCTATTATCTTCTTATGCACATTTGTACAATGGTGTGGACTGCCTAGTGAAATCTCATAAGATACCTTTAATCAGTTAATTTACAGAGGAAAAGGGTAGAAACAAATTTAGGCAAGAAGTTTCAAAATACTTAGACCAACTGAACTAGATTGCCACCAAATAAGACTAGGAGAATAATAGACACAGCATGCAAAAATATATAGGTGGCCCTACCAGGATCAAGACTATGTTTTTCCTTGTTAAAGAATAAAATACAAATTAGTTCCAAAAGTGTCTACCCAAATATAATGGAAGTTGGTGTCCTCTATTAGCCTAATCTTCTTTCAAATTTTGGGGAGACCATATAGTTTAAAGTCTGGCATCACTATGTAACTAAAGATCAACAAATTGAAGTCTGATGAGCCCCAATTTTGGTACAATTTGGGCTCATTTTGGCCTATTTTACTTGCTCAAACCATTCATTTTTATTTGCTTATGCATGCATTTCTTAGTTTATTCATGTTGTTTGTAGGAAGAAGGTTAGACACTTTATCTACGTGACTAATGGATTATGATTCCAGGTTTTGGCATTAAAAAGGGAGCAAGAGACAACGAAAAAGGGGATAAGGAGACAATGAGGTGGCACTGCTGATTTTGTGGAGAGATGTCCACGGTCTTGGGACATTCCTCGTGATTCCCACGAAGAACTCCGAGCTCCAATCCATCTCCCCTCCGAGCTTAAGAAGCAGCCAGCTGTCCTACAGGAACAGCAGTCATAAACTGGTTTACAGGAACAGTATTTATGACTGCCCTACAGGATCCGCAGTTAGACTCTAGTTGGACAGCCGAGCTCCTAAAATCAAGGACACTTGGTGGATCATCGTTTTTTTATAAGTATGAAGGCCTTAGCCTTAGATAGGTTGTTGAAACTCTCGTATTGCTATTGTAATTTTGGAGCACAGTTCAGTTTTCATTCCTTTTTGTAAGCCAATTTGGCATGACATCAGATTATGAATAAAGAAGGCGGTTTGTGATCTAGTTCTGAGTTTCTTAAG
>APFE030188396.1:105632-141466 GCA_000404065.3 Pinus taeda | reverse complement strand
ACAAGAGCTAGTACTTGTGCATACAGCACCGTCGCTTCCAAGTTTGTACGAACTACCGGGTTGATAAAACAAGAGACATGAAGCCCCAGGAGTTGTAGCATTATTGCTACAATACTGGAGCTCACCAAAGTCTATGACCTAAGGTTTCCTCAAAATAAAGCTTCATCTGTCTGATTTGTCTTATTAGGATTATTTTATTAGGCTCTATAGATTTTTTCTTGTATAGGATTTTGTATCATTGTATTGGAAATAAAATATGTAAGTTGAAGTCCAAGAGCTAATTGTGGAATATGAAAGTTTATTACTTTGGAAAAGCAAAGGAAGTCAAAGAGTTATGAGGGCAGCTCAAAGCTCATAATGGGAGATGAAGATTCATTTCATTTGTTATAGATAAACCCTCACAACTCAAGCAAATCACTTGGAATTAAAGGCATGGAGGCTTTTTTTCTTAGCCTTGGATTCTCTAGTTGAGAATAGGAGGAATATCATTGTTTGGAGAAGTAGGTTTTGGCTTCATGTTCTACTATTGCGGTTAGTTCTTTGTCAATGTAATTTTATGCCTGGAACTTTCAATCTATAATAAAATCTCAAAGCCAACACATCTTCGTGAATATGTCTTGAAGGTAGTAATACTATTCTTTTTATATTTGTGATATGTGTTATTTAATTTACACTAATTTTTATGAAATAATTCATTTTCTTTAGTATGGATCTTATTGAATGGATGTTTTTTTTTTATGTTATTTTGATCATTGTTATCTTTTGAAATATTTTGTAGGTTAATTAACAATTCAATTGTATTGCTTGTGCATCTCTTTTAAGCTACTACTATTACTTCCTTCCAAGGGGCTCACTTATTTCCCCTTGATTTGTTTGAACCTTTCATGCATTACATTTGATATTTCACAAATTTCATACACTTGTTTTCACCAAATTTATGTTTATATCACTGTACGTATTTATTGCATCCAAGGTACTTATTTGAAACCACCACTTTGGAAAGTGGTCATTTTATGGTTAGGGCTCCTACTCCAAATGGTATGGGGTATAATTGGTAATTCACATTGGGGAGACCACCTTCCCCACTGGCAGCTTCTAGCACCATCAACACAACCCTTGATCACAAGGTGCTTAAAAGTTGTTGATGTGTTTTCCTCATATGGGAAAATGGTCAACCTAGTAGGGTCTATTTCAAAAATCCCTCTATTCTTTTAATGATGTGGTCCTCCTCTAGATCACACAAAGTATATTCATATAAATTGAATATTAAATATTAATAATTCAACACATGTAGTTGTGGGTCGACCAAGTGTTTCTCAATGTAAAGAATAAAACAATAAGTTATATTGTCATAAATTCATTTGACATGATAATCCATAAACATATGTGAGGAAACATATTTGAAGAAAATTCAAATAGACATAAATAGAAAGAATCGGTTCATATATTGAGGGAACAATAAAATGATATCATGCATTTGGAAACAAAAAAGTATAAGAAATCATCCATGAGATTCCTATTTCTTATTTGGATATTAAAGTTTTATAATCATAAATGAAATGATTCTGAAAATGTGTTATCTATGAGAGTAGAAAATTAACATATGGACTTGAAGTCTCAAAACATATTTAAGTGCCTACATCAAAAACAAAAAATATTGTTACTTAATCATTAAATTAAATGCATTTCTCGCCTAAAGGATTGGCAGTGGGATCTCATGGACCAATAGTAATGAAAAAAGGTTGCTTGAAGAAAAAGAGAAACATAGTCAAGGATTGACTTTGAAAAGCATGTAATAGTTCAATAAAGTTGGATTAATCACAAGACTGAGAAGAGAGTAGGGAGTTCCTTAAAAATAAAATAAACACTAAAAATATTATAGGAGGATTATGAAGCGAATGAACTTTATCTCCTTGATGTTGAAGAAGTGTTATGGATGTAGGAAATATAACTATCCTAAATTCTTGGGAAGTTCTAAGCATTAACATTATTTTAACAATTGGTGTAGCTATAATTTAATATCCTCTTTCATTGGAGGAATCGTGATGCCTTTCTTTACCCGTAACTCAAAGATTTCTTCTTCAATTTTTTCTTCATATAATGTATCTCTATGTCTGTAGATAACTAGTTCTCATTTTTATTGACAAATAGAACCAACCACTTATTAATTTGAGCCTTTGAAATTTCTGTTAAGGTGTCTAACTCATAACCCAATGTTATTTTAATATTATCTGATTCCTCTTTTGATATATCTTGGGGATAAATCATGGAATCTCTAATCATTCATGGTTCCTAAAGGTATTAAATACAGTTAATAGCTTTGAGAAAGGTGTTACTCTTACCATCATCAATACTTGCACACCCAATGATGGAATCTTATAACATTTTCATTCTATATATCCATCCAAATTTTATTTTCTTTATCCTTTTTTGGCTTGGAAGGTCTTGTTGGGTTCTTTAGAAGCCACTTAGATTATTTATTTCTTTTACAAAAGTAGAAAACTAACTATAAAAAAATTGTTGATCATATTTGAGACTCTTCTTTAGACATTTTGTAACTAAACTAATCCACTAGGATAAGTTCCTTGAAAATGATTCAATTTCCACATGAATTCAATATTATCTAGTCACTTATTAAAGTTAGTGTTGAGATTATATAAAATTTTTAAGTAAGTGTGCTACTTTCCTAATTTGTTGGGCTCTTCCAAGTGTAGTAGTTTAGATATCTAGTTCCTTAATAGCCAATGGGATCATAAATAGTTGAGCATGATTAAGAGCTTATTCAAGGTCATTTATCCTCTTTTGGAGCTTTAAATTCTCTACTTCTTGTTCTTTGATGGAGTGTGAGAGATCTTTGCATATAGTATGATGTAGCTTTAGAAGACCTATGGCTCCAACTCCAAAAACGTCAACCTCAAACATCTACTATTTAGTAATCTTCTTATTTTGAACCTTCATCTTTTCAAATATGGTTGACTTATCATACTAGGAATTTAATATGGCTAAGGAATGGTATTCAAAATTGAGTTATTCCTCAACAATGACTTTATCTATTATTATTTGAGTTTCAGCCATATATATCATAACCCAATTAGGCATTGCAATATTTTCAACCTCCATGTCATAGGGTCCTCATGTATTCTAAGACTCGGTCTTTATATAACTCTTACTCTTTGCATGAATTGATAATATGTGACTTCTTTGTAGTAACTTGGGGAGGTGGCTCCTATAAATATACTAGACCAAAGTTCCTATCATTACTCTCTCCTCTAATATGGATAATGTCTCTTCTCCTGTGACTATAAGAGAAACTTGAGTAATATTTTCGTGTTGAAGTTAGTTGAGAACTCATTGAATTTTTACCTCTTTATTTGATTTTCCCTCCCACATTTTTACTAGCTTCCATGCTTACATCTTTAGTAGGGGTGGATATCCCCAATTCTTTGGATGGGATGATATAAATTTATTCACATTCGTCAAAAATCCTTATAAATAAGTTTATGTATGTAACTACATCTAAATGCTTTGACAATATATTTTTTGTGTCAAATACTTGTATGTGTTTTGCTTCGGTTAAATCTAAAGAATTCAACAACTCAAAAGGATTTCTCTGGATGACCATAATTTATTATGATAATTTCTATAATGGTAAAAGGTAAGGAGATGAACTACTTTTTCTTTTTTCTTTCAAAAATAATTAACCATGGGTAGTACTATCTACATACTTCTAAACAAATATTCTATTGAGGGTGAACGAAGGGAATAATAAGGGTTTGTTTTGAAATATATAAATTATAACAAGAGTGTAGCATTCCATTTCCTCATGTATTCCATTTCCCCATGGAAAAGTTCGTGCTTTAGTAGAAATTGTTTGGGGCTCCGTATGAGTGAGGTTAAAATTGAATCTTTTGATAAATAAATCTTGAATTTGATAAAAATGAACTAGATAGTTATGCTTTCATAGTATGGGAAACTAATGTTGAAAACTAAGACAATACTAAGAAGGGTGTTGAATTGGTATTGGAGCAATTTTATGAAATTTAAAATTTCTTTTCACTTTGCCTAAGAACAATAAGATAGTAAAGATAACTTTTAGCAATAAGCAACAATTTCAGTAACGAATCGAATCGTGCAAAGAACAAATAACTTTAGAACTACTTCTCCATTTTATTGATAGGGCAGGCTACAAAAATAATTATAAATTTCTCGCTACAACTGGTCATAAGCAACAAATTCCTAATTTTTCAGTTGAAATTGAATGGAGGCCACCCCAACGATTTTCCACCACCAAACAGAAGGAGCACCAACAACTAGTCAACAAGCTACAACTCACTTTTGACACTCATTATTCCATCTTTCATCCATTTTCACTTTAAGATCAATGACTTCCTTCTCTGCTTTTATAAAAAATATGTTATCTCAGTAAACACTCAAAAACACCTACATAAATTAGTATGAAACACCATACCAACAACTCATTTTTCCATAATTTCTACCTCAAAAACAACGTACTTGTTCTTCTTCATCGGACTTGTCTTTTATAGTTTTTCTTTTCTCTAACTTTGGCTTTGAATTTGTGTATGAAGATTTTATTTTTTCCTTTATCCTAATTATCTTTTTCTCTTGGACTAAGTCTTTTGTTTTGGACTTCATATCCAATTTAAACTGACTTTAATTGCCTTTTCTACCAGTTAAACTGAGTTTTTCTACATTCTAGCCTTTTTAGAAAATTTAGGAGTGCGACTGATAGTTTTATCTCGACCTAATTTGACTTTAACTGCCAAATTTTAGTGCCAAACTATGAGTTCTATTGTCTTTAGCTTTTATCCCCTTTCACTTGTCCCTTTACCTATTTTTCATCCCGTAAAACCAGTCTTCGTGACCTTTGGTTAACTTATTGGGCGCTAAGCCCCTTTTTCTATTCCTATCGAGGGCCTTTTTCTTGTGTTATCGACTATGCATCATTGGTCCTACCTCTACATAAGGCACCCAAGGGATAACCCAAAGATTAGTGCTTAGTTGTGCCAAGAGCCTTCATGGCCCTTTGTTTCCTCTACACCCTTTGTTTTTATGTGAAATAGACCAAGGATGTTGTTTATCCCATAGACCTATATATCCGAGCACACACACTTGTGTGCACCATATTAACCTATCGGGGTCTGTCTTTTGAGTTGACATGTCCCGTGGGGACCGCCTCACTCCCATTTGATTGGTTGTCGCTTTATTCTTTAGGCTCATGTCTCCCGATGCTTGTTGCTTGGAAAAAAAATCTTTTGTGCCATTTCAAGTTTTTCGGGCTCATTCTTCCATGAGGATGTCATGATGAAATTACCAGACACACGTGATGTCTCCTAATTGGTGACACATGTCACCTATAAATGGGCCCTTTGGGTGCCAAAAAATCGTAAAAATAAATAACACATGTCCATTCTTATTGGTTGGTGTTGACACCACTATCCTCTGTTGTCTACGCCAATCTCTAGCTGCCACCTATCGTATTATAGAGGACAAATAAGGTTATATAGGTTTGTTTCGCAACCATTTAATTTGTTAATATTTATTTATTTATTTTATTTTTCTTTTTATATATTTATTATTTTATTTAATTTATTTACTTACATTTATTATTTATTTTTTTTATTATTTTTATTTTATTTTATTATTTATTTATTTATTTTTCTGAAACCCACTAGGTTTAATAATTTCCCTCAACACCACTCCTATGTGGGTTGTGGTGTTCGAAGGGGTGACCTTGGGGTGGATCACCATGGTTAATCTAGCCGATCAAATATGCACGAAACCACTCTTGGTGATCACTAAGTCCTATGTCTCACGTGTCGTCAGTAAGTTTCCATATAGCTCAGAACTTACATCCTGACACTTAGCCATCTGTGCTCCAAACAAAATTATGGGCTACACCTTCTGGGATACCTCCATCGGGACAGCCTGTACTATGGGCTTTTTTTCTAGAATGTCACTGGACATCGCTTAGCTTTCATGTCTCAGCGACTACTGCACTATCACATAGACTTGTGCACTAAAACGATACTGCAAGTGAATTTCCACTATGTGGGTTCCACATGCCTACAACCTCATTGCCGTTGGAAATATATTCACTATTGGTAGGTGGTGAATCATTAGTGGTGGCCTTTCTATAAATTTTCACCAATTTAAATCTTCTTCCTTGAACTATGTTGTCTGTCAACATTCACAACATTATCTCATCAAACACATTAGCAACAATAAATTGAAATCATAACAACATGAGAAATCACCATGGGAAATACAAGCATGCACACACAAGAACACAAGTATATCTGGTGGAAACCCTTTTGGGATGATCTGTAAACTATCGTGGATATTTCACTAGATAGTTCGTCACAACATATCTAACAATATTATATTAAAAACTCTGAAAAAATCTACACTATTACATTTTATTAAACTTTAATATCTATGGATTTAACTGTAATTAGTGCATGCATGCAAATGGAAATTATACATAAAAGCAGAGAATGAAAAAATAAGCACACACACAAAAAACAAAAGATATTCTCTCTCTTTTTTCTATCTCAAAATATGGTTGCAGGTACAAAGAAGTAATGTTTATGGCTCGTGGCCTACTACAGTGCACAGATCATGTCTGTGTGCTCTACCTCCAATCTCTCTTGGCTATCTTTACTCAGCTATGGAACAAAATTCTCTATAAAGAATGGAATGCCTCTCCCTCTTAGTGGCTTGATTATAACACAGCCTGATAGTCTACTAGTGTTTAAATTTGACTACATCAACTCTTAGCTAGAGTTACAAAATAGACTCTTCTAGATTCTTCTACATCCCAAACATGTGGCTAGCCCATTTTATATAAATAATGGGGTTGACGCGACATCCTCCCAAACTATAGGTGTGAAAACATGAAGGTTAAATTCTGAGTGGCATAAATTTTGCATACATACACTGAATGATGTGCTTCTTGCACTGTTGGAAAGGCCTCTATTTTTAGAATAGCATGAAGAGGTGCGATGCTATAGTGGAAGAGATTTACAACCAAGAAAAGCATTTTATGCCCCAAAATGTTCCCAAGATGTTTCAGACCCCATTTCGTCGAACTCGGTCCTTCCAGTAAAAACAGTATTGTGAGATGATTCCTCCACTTTTCCACTCAAAGTGCATTGAGATGGATGATAAACAATATAATAATCCAATTCGAATCACTTGAGAAAACCACCCTATTGACGCTGCACTACTCAAACCTTGTATTAGTCTACTGAAAAAATGTACATGGATTAGTTTACAACCATAATCTAGAAGACTTAGCTTCCTCTACAGTATCGTTGCATCTATCAATTCAAAACTTTGTTTCTCTCATGGATCTATGGACTACCACCAGCTGGAATCTCCCACCACCAATGATTCTTGCCCAACCACCATTGGACTTTCCAACTCATATTGGATGGAGAAAAATATTCCTATTATGAACTGACCAAATGACTATCTATACTAAAGCCTCCACATGCCTTCACTTCCTCCATGTGAACCACATTTCACAATATTTCATATTGGGTTCTCAATTCACTCACATGAGAATCCAAAGAACTCAAACATTATGCTCACTAAATGTGTATCATAAATCTGACATGGGGAAGGGAATTTCGTCACTACTTCACACACCTAAAAAATTCTCACAAACACATCTCAAAGCTACCAAATTTCGGTCACAACCAACGCACAAATTTTGAATCTTCTTCCCAATGATATCTATGATTTCTAGCCATAAATATATGGTATACCTTTGCATAAACTGTGTGAGAAGTCGTTGCACATTCTACTGACTCAAAATGCTCTCACAATAGCATACTCACTCAATCTCCAAGAAACCAACCAAATGAATTGAAAGCCTTATTATATTTAACATTTTATGAGACGATTAACTTAGTGAAGGCAACAAGTAATGGAAGACTCAACAAATTTGTTCACATGCTTTATATTTGATTGAGGAAGGCTTCTTGACCAAATTAATCACTAACTCCAATAGCCCTTTGATATCTTCAACCTTCATCAGCTTCTAGAGGGTCCAAAAATGTTTTCTAACTTGTTGACAGTGTTGGACCGGCCAACATGTCAAGGGGATCTCCCCGGTGAGAAGTCCTAATTAGACCTCAGATTATTTGGTGAACGAGTCCCAGCAGTGGGTCGTAAGGTAATGTCTTGATGGCGATGTCACATAGAGGCAAGTAGGATAATTCTATCAGTGGCAAGGGTGTGACTGATGCAATGAGTCAAGGAAGGTGTATGAGGGGTTATAACACTTCAAAGGGGGGAGGAGGTGAAGGTGAGTTCCATGTTGAAAGAGATCAATCCCAACTTGGCTAGGAACACACAACACAAAAGGACATGCATAGCTTCCGGTGGAGAAGTCCACTTGAATGCAGTAGTCACATCATACAAGGTGAGATAACATGTATAAGACTCATGGATCAGTCCGAGATGAGTACGATGATTGTTATAACAAGGTTCATGTGAAAGGTCTATCTAACGTCTGACAGAGAAGTCGACATGGATAGTGATAACATTAACAACATATCCAACACATTAACAATAAGATTCATGTAATTGCATGTGAATTAGTGCATGCACAAGTACGTAAGTTAAACAACATATATCATTAAGGCAATGAGAGAAGTCCAGCTACAATAACAACATATAGATGAAATGTGATGGCTCTTATTATATAAATAAGTGTAAGTCACAATCATACAATACATCCATATAAACCTGCTAGCCCCAATAGTGGAATGTTACAGCCACATCTGCCTGCTCCTCCAAAGAGATGTGCTAGCTCCATGCAGTGGATAATCCAAGGCACGTTACAATAGTGTTCAAGCCTTCTTAAAGATGGTCTTAGTAGAAGATTGGCTGATCAAAAGCCTTTACAATGAGTTATGAGGGACTATTTATAGCAAAGTGTGGGGTGAACCTTCACATTCCCCTTTGTGAAAATTCAACTACCCTCATGACTCTTCACCTACTCTATGACTATTCCATCCAACCATTGATGCTTGACTTACACTTGACATCAATCAACATTACAATGCACATGTACTCATGTGAGACAACATGGCTTGAGCAAGTCTTGCAAGACATCACTAACACTCGGTTTTCTATGATGAGACCATCTCTTTGACATGCTTGTGATGGTGAAGGTGCTGAGATGATGCCAAGCTTGGTCGTCCATGATGGTGTGCATGCACCTCATGGTGACATCTTGCTAAAGCAAATTCTTGCCTCTGTTGCAACCCGTGCATAGGTGTAGCCCCTTCATCCAAATAGTCTACTAAAATGTGCATGGTCTTCTTGGTTACGATTGAACCAAAAACACACTGATGCATAGTGTCCGTGTTGATCTTCAAGTCTGTGCTAGTGGTCATTCGCATCGATGTTCCGAAGTACATGGTTAGCTCCAGTTGGACTTGCTTCTCTTCTTCACCTTGGTGAGTGTGTTCAATGGGTTGGATTGAAAGTGTGTGGTCAATGTCATGCATGATGTTGAATCCCTTGCATGTGATCAACAACAATGCTCACCATGTCTGCTCTGTGTCCGCTGCTGGGATGGATCTTTAACTTGTATGGGCACAGTTTCATTCATGAGTGCATGTTGTGCTCACTATTGTTCCTATTCATGTTGTAACTTATTCGTCCATCTATGCAGCTTCATGTTCTTCCTGAGTTTCTACTTCAGCACATGAAACTCCTTCTTCATTCCATTGTCTATCTTCACACGATCAAGATCAAGGTAGGAGTTGGATTGTTTTAACAAGTTATTTGGTTGCTATTGGAAAGTCTTAAGCATCATCGAGATAACCTACTAAAGTCATCACATGCACTACATGCACTACTTGACAAATATGAAATATAAGTTATTTGAACATAAGGTAAGCTCCAAAATGAAAGCATAGGAAAAGTTTTGGAGGGGGGTTGTAGCAGCTACAATATGTTGTTACCAAGAGATGAGCCATATCAGATTATTGACAACTGTGAATCCTTGTCAAACACATTGATATGGTAGCTTAAAAATATGATAAGGTCCTTAATCCCTTGGAAGTTTTGTAAGGTCAAAATATTGTGATGAATTTGCAATGGGTGATGATATGGTTCAAGATGATTTGACTAAAGATCTGGTTCATATGTTATTTTGAATAATCCAGTTTAACGACTCCCTATCTTATCAATGTTGAAGAGGAAGAGTTGTAGTGGTTGTACGTTTTAAGATCTATCCTTGACAGATTGATAGATGGAAGATGTGGAGAAGTCATCAACATTATAGGAAGATAAGTTAGTTGAAGGAGCAGTAGGCTTGCAAAGTAGAATTGTTCAAGGTATCAGTTGTGGAAAATCATGAAAAGCATACAATGTTGATGGGACATAAGTAGTCTATTGCATGAAGAGGGATGAAAGCATTTTTTCAATGCAAGAAACAATATGTTACAGGAAAAGAAAAATAGGTAGTTTGTAATGGGGGAGAGAAATGAAGAAAAGGAACTCATAAACATGGAGTTAGGAGGAGCAGTGATCTCAAGGAAAGTATCTGTTGCCATTAATGGACAATGGGGAGATTTTTGAATGGTTTTGTCATTGATTCCAATTTCGATTCTTGAACTCTCTTAATATACTTCTAGTTTGCAACAATTAGAAACTCCAAGTACAAGTAAGCCTAGAAAGCCCTAGAAGCCACGTTCTTATTAAGGATTTTTAGGATGAAGGTCAACTTATTTGATATCTTGACCACCTTTATTGGACTATCCTTTTCATTATGATTCTAACAATTAAAGCATGTTGCAATACTCCTTACGGTTTGAGAGATATGTCCAATTTAAGTTGGTGTACCCACAATGTGGTCAAAAACCACAACAATTGATGATGTGGCAATATATTCATTAAAGAGGATAAATAATTGTTAACTGGGGTTCAACTTAATATTTTGGGAATTCATTAATATATGGCTCAATAGTTGAAGTTTATAGAAAATTTACTAATATTGTGATGGGATCAAAAATTAAATTTGAATTTAAAAGTCACTTTGCAAATTTCAAGTCAACCAGCTCTCTAGAAGGCACTTCGACTCTCTCATATGACACCTTCCAGATCTATATAGAGGGATTTAATTTCTCCACAATAAATGGGATTGAAACAATGATCTTTTGGCATACACACTGAAATTTCTGATTTGGAGCAATAATATTAATCTAAGGGTCAAAGATCTGGGTATTTGGGTAATTTCCCAAAAAGTGTTTTGATGGAGTATTTAATATGGAATTCACACTACAGTGAAGGGTTAAGTTTCAGCTTGGAGAAATTATGAATAGCAGTAGGTGTTAAAGTTTTGTTGAGATTCTAATTCATAATTTCTTTTGGATATGGTTTCGTTGAACCTTGAGTAATTCTTTTTGCATCCCTTTATTAAGAGAGTTTTGTAGATGTTTTTTTGAAAGACTAAGGCAAAACCTAGATCTATTTTAGAGTAATTTTTGGCCTCCACTAGCATAGTCCTCTATGAACTCTAAAATCTTATTCATTGGTACTATTGACCTTCTTTACATCAAACTATTTGAAGTTGAATTTTGAAGCACATTTTGGGTTTTCGTAGAACATTTGGGGCATCCATTTTTGTGATTCATTCACTTAATTTGCAGCAAATATGTGAGCATGAAGTGAGAAATTTGATCCATATCTAAGTCATTGTGAAAGTGGACTAATATCAATATGCATACAGTCATCAAGCAACTATTACTACTCTCTATAAGAAGCAAATCTTTGAAGCAAGAAATTTTGGCTTTGTGGATTTATAACTTTGAAAACATTATCTTCTAATTACGCTCGACCACTTTAGTTAATTATGGGAACTTGTATCACAAGGTCGTGGATTCCTTTGGATGAAATATCTTGAAACAATTCAAAGATTGATTGTAAAGTTCTTTGTCACCTCTACTTTTACGCATAAGGTGTTCTGAAAACAAGGATGAACTCTTGACCTCTGATTCTCAAACTCGACATTATAACTTAGAAGTACAATGATCATATATTGGATTTGTCAATTGTTTTTATTTTTGTTGGTAAGAAAATTTGGAATCATTTCATTTGTTGTAGATCTGAAGAAGTCCCGGATTAGTGAAGGGCATATCCTTTGTTCCATATGCACTAATTATCCTATAGATCTGAGGCATTTGTGAAGTATTAAAATCATAAGCTACTTATTAGCAATTCACATATGTCATTTGCAGTAGATGTAAAGGATTTTCACTGAAGCATAAACTCTTAATTCTTCATCATTTTTTTGGGTATCTTGTTCGAAAAGTTTAAAGATTGGAGTAGGAACTAGCTTAACAATATTCAATTAGTTGAATCTAATCAAAACTAATGGCCCTCACCTTGTTAATGATACATGTTTTGAAGCACCTATGTTGAGAGTCTGTTGAGTTGAAAACTAAAGCATCAGATCATAATCCACATAACATGTTCGATTTGCATCATAACTACATATTTTTTGTAGAACACATCTTTAGAACATCTAAAGTATATTTGTTCATAATATTTTTACAAAGGATTCTGGTAGTAAGGGTTCCATTATTGAAGTTTTGTAATAAGGATTTAATCTCTTGATCAACTGTAAGGTTTTACTATCACTATGATCGTGAAATAGTAAGGCCTTTATTTTCATAACTATCTTTATCTTACAATAATAATGGTTTTCATTGTCACTACTTTCGTATTCATTGTTGTTGAAGTATACATGAAAAAATATGCATCTTGAATCATAGCCCTATGCCATACTTTGAAAGTGGGATTGGTATGTAGAACAAAGGTAATATCATATTGTAAGTTGATGATGCAACAATTAAACAGTGAAAATATAGTTAATGAAGGGCATAGTTGTTGTGGCATGCCCAACTAGGGTTTGATCTTTATGGAGAGAAATATGGTAAAAACTGATTAAGAAGGAGAAGATCTGAATGGGTATATATTTGACGTAGCTAAGTGTTTGGTATTTGAAGAGAAATGGATGGTATATTGTTATCTAGTGAGAGCATGATGTATTGAGTAATAAAGACCATTGGATATGTATTGGAGGGACTAGATTATCTGCTGAGCATAAGTTATGTACTTGATCATTGAGTAGAAGTTGTGTCACAATCTTTTTGATATTGAACACAATTGGATCTTGTGTGAAAATTGTGAAACATGGTCTACTGGTTGATTAGGGTGGTGGGGTGGTTTTAGGGAAGGTTGGATCCTTCATAGTTCATTGGTTCATCCTTCCAGTTGCAATTGGTAAAAAAGGTGTTGTAGCATCCTTCAGGTTGGAGCCTGTAAAGCAATGAATTGGATAATTCTTCTTCCTGTAGTTGGTAATCGAAGAAATTGGATCATCCTTTAGGTTCGAGATTGTAAACTGAGGGGTTGGAGCCTCCTTCAGTTGGAGCTTTGAATATTGGATTTTAAGCTTCCGAATTGATGTAAATATTTTGAAGATAAATACTAAGAAGTGTTCGGTATTTTTCTCTCAGAAGGGTTTCCACCTAAAATTCAATTTTCTACTATCTTAATGCTTTTCCATTTTTGAATAGTGTTTTTTACAGCTCATATGATGTTGTTTTATGTTGATGATAATTAATGCTCTATGAATTGAAAAATACTAATTGAAGAGAGGTATTGATTCACTTCTTAGAGGAATTTTTGGCCTCCTCTAGTATAGTCCTTTGTAGCATCTGTAGTATTATTCACTGGTACTACAAACCTTCTTTACATCAAAACTTTTGAAGTCGAATTTTGAAGCACGTTTTGGGCTTTTTGTAGAATAGTTTGGGCATCTCTTTTTGTTATTCCTTCACTTAATTCACACCAAATCTGTAAGAAAGAAGTGAGAAATGTGATCCATTTCTAAGTCATTGTGATAGTGGACTAATATTCATATGCATATAGTCATCAAGCAACTATGACTACTCTCTATAAGAAGCAAATCTTTGAAGCAAGAATGTTTTTCTTTGTGCATTTATAGCTTTGAAAAAATATCTTCTAATTATGTTGGGGCATTTCAATTAATTCTGAGCGCTTATATCATCAAGGTTGTGGCTTCCTCTAGATGAAATATTATAAATTAAAACTAACATAAATTACATAACTAGTAAGCTAATCGAAGTAATCCAAAGACGAAAATGACTTCACTAAGATACACTAGTTATGCATCACATTATGGATTATTTAAATAACATGAAAACAAACTAATCTCAATTCAATTATTTAATCAACCTAACCTATAACAAATGAAGCATGAAAACTAAGTGCATAAATGATAAATCTAGTATTATTTCTTGTTTAGTTAGAAGTAGTATTATATTAAAATTATTTATTTGTTCATTTCAAATTAATTATTTAGTTAATATGGTACTATTTCTTAGTATTTATTTATTTAATTCAAACATTACTTTTTATTTAGGATAAGTACTATATTATTGTATTTATTTAAAATTATTTATTATATGAAATAATTAATTAAAATTACCTTTTGTGATTATATTAACATTATTTCTACATAATTATTATTAATGTCCATATCGCCTTTTCAAATTTTAGGTTTTTCTCTCTCTCGACTCATTTTTTCCTTACAATTTTATTATTTATATTACACCTTTCCCTCTCCTCCTTCTCTCAATTTTTTTTTCATCCTAATGATGGGTCCTAGACTGGAGTTGCAACGTCAATAAACAAATTTCATTGTGGATATAATTCTAGAAGCTATTTCTTCAAATTTTGAACACCATGTATAAATTTGCAAACAAGAAATAATAAATGTAACTAAGAAAACCAATTTTGAGAACAAGAGAAATGAAACACATGGAAGGGCAATGAGGCTCTTGGGATGGCTAAACCCAAGAATAATCTGATTTCTATGAAGGAAAAGAAACTTAGAAGTTGAAAATGAAATTGAACTTCATTACTAGGATCAAGTCAAGTAAAATCTTGTTTGAAATGAAAGTAGAACTACTAAATAACAAGTTTTCTTCACAAAACACCAAAAAGATTCCCTTAGAGGCTAATTCAAATTAATTACTATACAAAATGATGGGGAAGTATCCTCCTTGAAAAGAGGTAGACTTCGCCTCCAAAATCTGTCAAAAATTGGATCGGATCTGTGGTAGAAGGAATATTTGTTAGATACTATGTTTTGGAATCTCGTGTAACAAGGAACATATCCCTATATTTTCTCAATCATTAAAACCCCATAATCCATTCAATATTTTCATAATATTTTATTCATTTATTGGTCAATCTTGTGGCATCCTATGGTAAGGATAAATTCCCTAAATTATCTGATTATGTGCATCCTCATAATTTACATAATATTATATGAATATCCTACAAAATAAATAATATTAAGCACACAATGAGCAAGCAGAAATTGAATTCATAAGGACCCATTAAGACTATGAATTAACTCTATAATTAGTAACGGGGTCAAACAAATGTTTTAACTATCTTGTAATGATCAAATGGGCCTTAAAGTATATACAATATATAGGCCCAGCAAGTGCATGCATGCAAGCACAAGGAATCAATTGTACATGCATGCATGCACAAGAACCATAAATTCTTAGAATGTTGATAGTTTGGGGATATTGAAGTGCGAGAGCTCCATAAATGCACAAGAACAACAATGAAAATCTAGGTTTCATGGGTCATTATCCATATTTCAAAGATCAAGACCCACACAAATCCTTGAAAACAATAGACCTAATATTTTATTTTCATCAAACAAGGGCAAGTGTAGAGAAATGCATCTTTGGTTCAATGAATAAGTTCATAACGCTACTTTTCAAAGGTGGATATTGATCCAAAATATCAAGATAAATCAAGAAAAAATAGGTGATACATATAATATATGCTACATCATGCTCTAATTGGGTAATCCATGGAGATTTGGCCTATAAAGTGAGCCATAGCTTGGTGTGTCAAGAATGAATAGAAACAAAATGGTCAAATAGATCTAGAAATTGAAGCAAAAGGGTTCTTCATAGTTCTCTTTTCTAACTTATGAAAATGGTTCATACTTCTTTAACTCGAGACGTCTATATTTGTGGTTCTTGATAGATCACTTCACTTTAGGAGAAGAAGACTTCAAGGCAGCGCTAGTGTGTATTAAAATATTTTCCCTTCCAAAGGAATCTAAGAAGAGGAGAACCTACAAGGCATAGGAGATACCCTAGAAGATTTTGTGTAAATATTTGAGAAAAAAAAATAGGGCATATACATTTCCTATGCCAAGGTTTATTTGTACATGAATATATTAGAGCCAATTGAAACATCAATAAATATTTCTTATCATGATTTTATTTAAAAACATTTCACCCTTTTCATGAAATGATATTTATTCTAGAATGAGAAACAAGATATAGTTGATGCCAAATCAAATGTAGATCCTTCACATCATTGAAGGGGAAAGTCCATTTTTTTGTTGCTTAGGATCTCCCATTTTGTCCCTCCTACTTGTTCCATTTTGAAACATGCCAAAAGAAATAAAGTCTATTGGTCTTCATTGCCCCGACCAATGCAAATGTTTATTGGGAACTACGGATATGTTATGTATCCCTACTTTCTCTGTGGGAATCATAGTAGCCCCTGGATAGTCATCGCATCCCCCTTAGGTATATAAGATACCATGGGTATGTCCACTTGTCCCTTGACTTATCCATCCCTATGACTTCACCTCATGTTAAATAGATCAAGAGATTTGATAAAACCCCTATTTGTGGGTGAAACCAACTCACCTAGCCACCCTTTTACTAAATCAAGGACCTAAAAATTGGTAACAGTTATAAAACCATGACTAACTTAGAGGAATTATTCAATCAAGAGTATCATCAATTTTCTCATCCTAACCATACTTGAAAGTAGAAAGAAGTAGAAAGATGTAGAGATGGAGCCAAAGTCTAATCAGTTTTTGCTAGTAGATACAAACCAAAGGAGAGCATCAACATAGCGAGTCATCACATAAAATGGTAATGGGAGAACCACCAATAGTATAGGATGTGGATGCAGCTAAGGGCATGGATCTAGATGTATTTTACCTTCTAAGAATGGTTGCACCTCAGAAGGTAAAATGTATACATTTAATCTAAGGAAATTAGGTGTATATATTAGATATAACTCTCCTCATGTCCAAATTGCAAGTTCATGTGGAGACATCATGCATCAAATTTGCTAATACACACCTAGGTTTCCATATCTATTCCATTATAGAGCGCAATAAATCAATCAAATATGGGAAAATGGGGTTCATAACAACGACTAATAACTTCTTAAATAATTTTGACAAATATTAGTTAGTTTGGTTCACATAATAGTCATGTGGATGCATTCCCCTCGAGACATTTCGATTCCAAATGAAGATAACATCATGGAATGTAAGGAACATAAGCTATAGTGGTAAGAAAATAGCCCTTAGAGATATATGTAGATATGAGAAACCAACAATAATTATGAATCGAGAAACCAAAACTTATAATGACAAATTACAAATGATAAGCTATAAATGTCGAAAATATTATCAATCCACAATAATTAATGCAGAAGGGCAAGATTGTGGGTAGGAAATATTGGATATGTTTGCATATTATAAAGAAATAATAGTGAAATTTCATCCAATAGGTTTAGTGGAGCTATGATTTTTATCTGATGTGTAATGATAAGAAACATATTGAAATTTCTAAAATATATCTACAACCTCAAATGAATTATCAAGGATGTCCCTTGGACCATTGGTGGGTAATTCAAACTCAATAAACACATGCATGAGAAGAATGGAGGTATTATGCATGATAGAAAAGTACTATTTTTGAAGAATTTTATGAAACAACTGCAAATTTTGGACATAGACTTCATGAATGGAATGTACACTTGGAAGAAGATAAGAGGAGGGGATTAACAAATAACATCACATCATGATAGGTTTCTACTGATGATGAATATGAGGGAAAATACATACTCATTGAAGCCTCTTATCTAATATGTGTGAATTTTAATCTTATACCTAATAGTATGGACTTAGATATCAAAGCCAAACCCAAGAACAAGACATTTCATGTTGAATTATTTTGGCATTCATAACTAAATTTTATTGAGAACCTTAACATATGGTGGAAGGTGGAATGTAGTATTGATGTTTATGTGATGTACTAATTACAAAAAGATTTAAAATTGTCAACAAAAATATAAAAATGTAGAATAAGGAAGGATTTGGCAATATATTCTAAGCCAAATAGTATGTAGAGAAACAAATGCCACAAGTGCAGTATATAGTAATACATGAAGAAACATTGAAGGCATTAGTTAAGAAGAATGCATTATTTTGTCACATATAGAAAAAGGAGACAACAATAGTAACTTATCTAGAAAAAAAAATATCGAGTCCACTCGATAAACGATAGAGAAAGGAATACATCCTTCCTTCACAAGTCCATATCAGAAAATAAGAACCATAGTCACATCTCTTTGTGCAAGACCCCAAATGGTTACAAACTCTTCGATCATAAAGAGATGGAGCACAAGCTTATTTTGTACCATGATGGCTTTCCCTCAAATCCCATTTTTAGTAGGGGAGAAGCCATAAATATAATAACAAGAACATCTCTACTCCATTATCAATTGAGTCAAATGATGCACTAAAGATAGGCAACTACATAGAAGAGGTTCAGGTAGTCATTAGTAAAATTCCCAAAAATCATGTGGGTAGCCTAGATGAGTTCGCAACTCATTTTTTCTAGGACTAATAGTCAATTATAAGATAATAAATTTGGAATATAGTTGAGGAATCACAAAAATGTCATTGTCCTTATCAGATTCAATGGAACAATCCCTAATATAGCACCCGAAAAGGAAATTGTAGACGATCAGAGGATATTTAGAAATATACACTATGTAATGTGATTTATAGAATAATAACAAAAATTATAAAAAATCACCTAAAACCTATTACTCCCCTTCTTATTTCACAAAATTAAATTAGATACATAAAAGGAAGATCAATATTACATGGAATTTTTGTTTCGCATGAAGCCATCCAATCCCTAAAGATCACCAAAAACAATATTATTCTCTTGATCTCTCTAAATCCTTTAATATACTCAAACAGTTGTTCATTATTCATATTATGTGTTCAAACTTACAGATTAATGGGTCATTTGTATCAAGAATTCATATTAGTGACATTTTTGTGGTGTTTCTCAATGGATCTCCCATCACAACCTTTACTCCATCAACAATAATCTAGCTAGGGGATACATTCTCTTAACTTCCCTTCATTCCCAGCAGATAAGGCCTAGCTAGGCCCAATAATGCTACAACATTAGAAGACAGGGTAGATGCAATTAGGATATTTGGGAAGGAAATTTTAATCTCCCACCAATAATTCATAGATAATACAACGTTCATCGGAATTTATAATACCATAGAAGGAAGAGCTACTACAAGTGTTATAGATGAACTGATGTAAGAATTAGGGAGAAAAATAAATCACTCAAAATTGCAAATTTTTTTCTTCAACAACCCACAATTTGTTCAAACTCATCTTTCCTTACAATTGGGATATAAATGCAGTTCCCTAACTTTAAACACTCCCTCAAAATGGACCATTATTATATTGGCTCTATAAAATGAAAGGTAGGCTTGCAAGCTATAGGTTCCATTCTATTAATATAGTAGGTTTTTTTGTGCTTGTGAAGTTACCTTGATAGGACCTCCCTTTATACCTCTTTGTATCATTGGTTCAACCTAAGAGCATCCTAAGCTTGATACATAATATTTAAAGGTATATCCTTTGGGAAAGGGCTATGAAGGAAAAAAGGGTGTTGGTGGCAAGGGATAAGCTATGCTTCTCCAACCTTGGAGGGAGCTATTATTGAGAGACCCATAAATTATCAACATTGTTTTAACTACAAAAACATGGTCGCATTACATATAGGGATGAAAAATATTGTAATAGCAAAATATTGAATTGTAAATATGGTAATGTGACATCCCCCTGGAAACACATCAACATGGAATCCAATCAACCTATACCTTTCATTTTGGTTATAGTGAGAAAAAGTATGAAAATCATATAGCGGCATCGTGTTTGGGAAATCAAGAATGGAAAAGAAGCCCTTTTCTTGGAAAAATAATGGAAACAACTTCTGAAGCACAATATCGACAAAGCTCTATAGGATCCATATTTTAGTATAATAGCCAATGATATTCAAAACTATTAAGACTATTAGTCATAGGAAAACTCAAGTGAGCAATGGTTGCAACAAATTTAGGTGGAGGATTTCCAGCCTCAACTAGACACTGGAAATCCGTTGTAACACTCTATAGAGATAACTCATTCTTATTCCCAATGAGATGGAAAATCTATGTTGGGGCTATAAATCTAGGGTAATTTTATAGTGAAGAAAGTAAACTAATTAGATTATGGGAAATGGACCATGCTAATGAAGAAAAAATAGAGGATAATTTTGGGGAAAAATATCTAGCTAAAAATTTCTATATTCCTCTTGCTCCTAATGTGAGACAAGACAATTACATGGGAAATTTTTTTGAAGTGGTGATTCCAAGGACCTTCTCTCCATCATCTCTATTGATCAACAACTAAGGAAGTTGAGCACCTTTTGAACAATTTCCCTTATGTGGATTCCCTTGAGAATGAAGAATCCATGGAGATACATCATCAAAAATAAATAAGAAAATTATCTCTCTTACACATTTGAAATGGTGGAAAATTTCAATGAAAAAACCTATTCTCAATTCAATATGGAATCTCCTCCTACGGTTTATCATCTAGCCACTATGGAAGTAAAAAAATCATAGGATGTTTCACATTAGTAGTCAATGAATGCCAATCATTTTGGAAATAAACCAATCAAATATTACGGAGATTATCCTCATCCAAATTTGTTAGAGAATGGTTGGTCAACTATTGAGAACAAGCCTAGTTTCCTCTAAACTTGTTCTATCACTCTTAGTCCCCCCCTATCCTAAAATATCATACTCAAAATTCCGCCTCTATGCCCATTTCTTGGTCAACTTCTCCCCATCTTTCATAACTCAACATTTATGGGGCCTGCAAGGCTGAACCTAAAATTCCTAGTTTCAGAGGGTCTTTAAGGTTCTATCAAGAGTGATCATACATCACTTTGTAGGTTCCATGGGTTATAATAGTAACAGTGCAAAGGAGGTTAAAAAAGTATACTTTGGATCACATGTATTGTAAATAAATAAGTTCTCTAAATTAATAATGGAGACTCCTAACTAGTTGTTTCTATGGTTGAAAAAAATCACGGAACAACTATCAGAAATGTTGAATTATGGAGGTTACGAGGTACCAAAAAAATATTTTTCCTTTTTAATATCTTGAAAATAATCTCTAATACTAGTTTTTCACATGCCCCTACTAAATTTATCCTAACCACACTCGTGAAAACTTGATTTTAATCTCTCATATATTTTGTCGAATACATTACATAAAAACCTTTCTTCAAAAGTTTAGGGGCTAAAATTCAAAAGTGAACTAATTTTCAATGCTTTTCCAAAAGAAAGATTTGCCAATTTCCATTTTTAATAAAACTAATTCACGCAAATTTTACAATATAAAATTATTTTACCTTAAAAATTGCCAACATTATATAGAGAGTGTATATAAAATCATTATAAATTTGAATAATTTTACAAATACATCAATAAATATTTTATAATTTACATATTAGGGACTAATGAGATTCACCAATGTTTTTAAACTTCAAGATAATTTTCCATCCTTAAAATATTCCCTATTTGTATACAACTAATTAAATAGTATTCTTTATTTTAGACATTTCTTGAAACATTTTGTATGAAATCAAATAAGAAAGATTACTCTGATTTCCACTTGTATCATACTAATTGAAATATACCACTCATTCATACAACTTTTTAATTCTTTGTTTGTGGTATTTTATCAAATAGTTTGCATGCAAATTGTAATAAAACAACTTTAACACATAAAGGAATAGGTTGAAAAGATAAAGGATGAATACACTAGGGGAATTTGAAGGTAAATAATGGGCCGTAAAATAGGAAATGTACTAAAAAAAATTAATTTTAAAAGAACCAAGAGGATTCAAGATGATGATGTCATCCAATGGGGAGAATATTTTGGAGGGAAATGAAGAAAACTACATTTGTAATTCTATTTTTGGCTTATATCCATGTGCATTTACTCAAGTTTCAAGTCCAAACATCCATTGGACATGAAATTAAATTCCACAACCAATGAGCACCCACTTTTCATACTTCTGAGTAGGCCCAAATTGAAAACAAATCAAAATACTTAAAAAAATCATATTCAACATGTTTTTTTCATATATTATCATTTTTAATTGTGGGTCTAATTAGAGGTATGCATAGTGGGAACTCAATGGATGTGGAATTTAATTCCATATCTAATTGGTTTCTACACTTGAAATTTGAGTAAACCTGCAAGGATATAAGATGAAAATACAATTAAAAAGAGGTAGTTTCCTTTATTTTTATTTAAAAAATCATAACTATTACTTTATTATTTTAACTATTTTTTTTTTTATTTTTCTTAGGAGGCCTAGTTTAAATCTCAAAATTTCCATAATGAGAACTTGTTGATTGATCCTCCCTCTTTTTTTTGTAATCAAACCTTGATCCTTCATCTTCCAAACCTATTGCTAAAATCTTCATAATAAGATTAACTATTCTATCAAAAAGGGAAAATTAATCAAGGCAAAGTTTCCACTTAACTCATGTTTCTCACCTCCTGAAGGTGTCATAACTGTTGGCATTTTGATGTATGTGTTGTACTTGATGGAAACCCACTTATAGCAGAACAACTCACTTGTATATGGTAACTAGATGAATGTACAGAAGAGATATAAGATGTGACAGAATGCATGACAGTAGTGGTTACAAATGTGATGAAACGCAGGGTAGCTTCAAGGAATCAATTGAGAAGGCAACTCACTCAAATGAAAGATCACAGTATACCAGGTTGACAATAAAGAGTTACAGATTAGACTACTTAGAATGAAGAAAGAGAAGTATACGCAGGTTCACCATTCGACAAGCCACGTATACATGTGGGTTCAATGTATACAAGTCATATGTACACACAGACGTTCACAAAAGGAAAAGTTTGTATACCTTGGAAAACTAAGTATTTGGTCCATGTTATTTTGGTCCATGGTATTTGGTCTGAGGTATTGACCCTAGGTATTTGATCCAAGGTATTGGTCCTATGTGGTTTTGGTCCATGGTATTGAGAAAGGCCTAAAACGATAAAAGGAGGAGAAGATCATTAGGCTAGAACACACAAGCATTGAATATCTGATGAAGTGTGAGCTCTAGTATGCACGTTCTTGGGTTATGGTGCATTGTTGGATCTGAACCAAGGAGGAACCTTAGCATTTAATGAAAGATAAGATCTAATGATGTATCAGGATCTGAAGGCTTGAATTGAATTATCTTTATCTGATTTGACCTTGTATCTGAATAACTTGCGCATGTTGTAGTTTGTAAATATGATGATCTCGGTATGACTAAGGTCTAGAATTGTTGTAATGTTTAAACCATCATTTACAGATATGTATGCAGGTTCACTTTAGAAAAGGAGTGTATACATGTTGGTTCTACATATTAAAGTAGCATATACATCATAATGATTTGCAGATATGTACGCAGGCTCACTTTGCAGAAAGCACATATAGGCGCAGGATCGACATATGGAAGTAGTGTATACCTTATAAAATATGTTTTAGTTGCTTCTGTTTGCTATTGTAGTGTTCTGGATTCTGGATTGGGTTCTGGTTATTGTATTCTAGTGACATGTATTATAAATGATCATATTGATGGGTTTTCAAAGTGATTGATTGATTCAGTTGTGGTTGGTTTGAAAGGTGATTGTTGATGTAGATATATTTGATATGATGTTATTGATAGATCCAATCTGAAAATTTATGAAACGTGGTCCCTGGAAGAAAAAGGATAAGGTCGTAGCCTTCTGTAGGTTGGCACCTACGTACTAATAAACACATTGGCTAGTACAAGAGCTAGGGGGTTGTAGCTCCCTTCCAGTAGAAGCTGGAGAACAAGAGAAGGTTGTAGCCTTCTATAGGTAGAAGCCTACATACTAGTATAAGACTGCACCAGTACAAAAACTGTAAACAGAGTTTTCTTATTAAAAGAAGACAGAGACGATTGCAACAGGTGTTTTTCACCCACATTGGGTTTCCACCTTATATCTTGGTGTTCAAGTGTGTTGCTTCTCTGTGACGCTTTAATCTATTTTTTCTGCACTGTCTAATGAACTCCTGATATACTTAATAAAGTCAATACATGATAATTTGGGTTAATCAAAGGATCTCTGCATATACATTGGTTACATTAAGTACAATCGCGTATACACACTAGTTCACAGAGCTAAAGTAGCGTATAAAAATTAGTTTTGAAAATTAAATTATTGATCTAATAATACTAACTCACCCGCCCTCTCAGTATTATTTCCAATAATTAGTATTGGAGCCAAGTCCTTCAGAAGAAGCTTGATTGCTTGAAGGAAGATCCATCATCATGAGTAATCAAGAAAGCGTGGGATCCATTAGACCACCAATCATTGATGGGAGCAACTTTTTTTATTGAAAGGTAAGAACCATAGCCTATCTTCAATCTCTTGGAATAGAATTATGGGAAATCGTGGAAGGAGGATATACATTTCCATCAGCAATTCCTATAGATACGACAGGTAAAAAGAAATATGAAACCAATGCTAAGGTTGTTAATACTTTATTGGGAAGTCTGTCACAATCAGAATTTGTCAAAGTTATGCAGCTCAAATCCACCAAAGAAATATGGGACAAAATCATTCTAAGCTATGAAGGAGACTCTCAGCTAAAACATGCTAAACTACAAACTCTCAGAATTCAATATGAAACTCTCGAGGTGCACAATGATGAAAGTATAGCTAGTTACTTCTTATGTATAGATGATATTGTTAATTACATGAACAATCTGGCTGAATAGATAAAGGAAGTTACTTTAGTTGAAAATTTTTTAAGATCCTTGTCTGCTAAGTTTGAACCAAAAGTATCTGCCATAGAAGAAAAGCAGATCTACAAACTATTACTATGACATAGCTGCACAGAATATTAACTGCTTTTGAGATGAGAAAAGGAGGTTCATCAGATATGAGAGAAGCCACATTTAAAGCTTCAGCAAAAGGAAAATAAGAACTCAATGAATCAGGACATATTTCAGAAGGAGAAGAAGAAGCAAACTTTGTTAAGAACCTTCAACAAGGTTTTAGAAGATTCAGAGATAAACTACCTTTCAAATATTTTACCTGTGGTAGAGTCGGTCATTATGCTACCAAATGTCCTCATAAAGATAAATATAATAAAGGGAAGGAATCTGCAAAATGGAATAGAAAACAAAGTGTAAGTAAAAAGAGCTACTATACCCATGAAGATAGTGATTGTTTATCAAATAATGATGTAGATGAAAATAGTAATGACTATAGACTTCTGATGGCTTATGAAGATGATGATTTTTTGGATGCTTTAGATGAAGATGAAATTTATGAAGAAATCTCTAAACTCAAAATCTGTTTAGAAGAAAAGAATATGGTTATATATACATTGATATACAACCTTGCAAAAAGATAAAAACACAATGAAAAACTAGAATCTGAAATTGTGGGATTAAGAAAGGATCTTGAGAAAATAAAAGCTCTCAATCTTAGATTTGCTAAAGGATCAGAAACCTTAAATTAATTTATAAAAGTGAAAAATTCTCCTCTAATAAAGATAGGTTTTGGATATATTGAAGAAGCATCTCAATCACAGAAACCGTCAACATCCACTAAAAGCTATCTTGACGCAGCAAAAAGCAATGATCATCAACAAAGGCATAAAGCACATCACCAGATAAATCAGGATCAATTTAATTGAAGGATGAATAGGAGCCACAACCAAACTCAGGTAAATCGTACTCAATTTCCCTCAAAGATGAATATCAATAGAAACTACAATCACCAGGTTAGTAGATTTTATAATCGTGGGAACTTGTTTAATGGTCAATGTTTCTCATGTCATAACTTTGGACATAAAGCTGCTCAATGTGTTGCTTACAAAACCATCATGACTAGAGAAGCATGAAATCAAAGGAATGTGACATGGATCAAGAAAATTTCCTATGATAACTTTTCTCTTCTTGAAAATGAAATATAATGCTCAATCTGTAAAAACTTTGGCCATGAAGAATCTGAATGCAAGAGTAAATTTCAGAAAATATCTCAAAAGGAGCAAACTCCATTAAATCCAAAAATATGGAGAAAGAAAGAACCACAAATAGAAATATGTGGTATAGCCTTATATGTAGAAGGACAAGAAAACCAGTGGTACATCGACAGTGGATGCTCAAAACACATGACATGTGTGTTACACAAAAATTGTCACTTTGACATTTTGCAATCAATATGAGTCTATCACCACTCATACCTTCCTCCTTTGCAAGTCTTAAACCTCAGTTCTTCATGTCAAGCCTTTAAAATGAGAGAAGGACCTTAAAAATTATCTAAAACTCTAGTTATGCACTTTCTCTTAGCATTACATGCGGTTCTGCACCTATTGGTCATGTCCCTGTGCACCTGACCACTCTGTATCTATGTTATGGGTGCAAACCCCTGTAAAAGTTAAAAAGGCACAAGTACATTCTTAAAAACTCACTCTGATTCATTTCTGGAAGCTTCTAGAGGGAATCTTGCGGTGGCAAGTTCACTCCTTGAGGGTTCATGCATCCCATACCTTAAGGAGCTAACCCTTTGATGCAAAGAGCTTATCCCTTTGAGGAAGGACTCTATCCCTTCAATGGTGGACCTGTAACCTCCTTCCTTTGCACTATAAAATGAAGCATTGGGCTGGTTAATAAGGAGGTTGAAAGCTGAATACTTTTGAAGGTAAATGTTGTTAGAACTTAGTCTTCCTAATTGAGCTTTTGAGAGGAGAGATTACATAGCTTTTGATCTCATTTGGAAGAGAGTGAGGCTTGTCAAAGTAGAGGAGATTCCTGTTTGGACCCTGGGAAGAGCTTGTACAGCATCGAGGCACCAAGGTTGTAAAGTTATTCTATTTCAAAGTTAATACAATCAAGTTTATTTTTCTCAATAAGCTGTGTTTTCTGGTTTATTTCATGGATTCCTTGATCACCATGATCAAAATGATTTATTATATCAGCTATGCAGGTGTTATTTGATGTGTGCTTATTTGTGATTGCAGGTTCTTAAAAGGAAACTCTTTTGAAGCTGTTGGAGCATGGTTGCCACAAACTAGCATTGGACTTAAGGTAGGGTCTAAAACACCTCTTAGTTTTTATTAATAAATCACAATATGTTTAGAGAAAGGTAGATTTGCTTGTACTGCTTGTTGCTAGATATTTGTTGATACTAGGGATATCAGTCTTGTCCGCAAGAACGATTTATCCGGCTAACAAATTGGTGACCATACTAGGGACTTAAAGATTAGAAGCCTAAGAAACCTTAGATCACCCTGGTATCTTTTGTCTTCTTGATGAGTCTAGCTAGTTTGTGAAATCTTCCCTTGGTGAGGAATAGATTTCGTTTCTCTTTTCAAATATTTGAATGAACTTGGTTATAAGTTTTGAAATTCATTTTTATAAAAGAAAACACATTTGGATATTTTTGATTTATCTTTTCTTCTGAACGAATTAATCCTTAGTTTACTAAATAACTAAGTAAAATGTCCTCAAAAAGATTTTAAGCTTTTATATCGATTAGATTTTTAGAAAGTTTTTAGATCTCAAGATTAATTTTTCATAATTTTGAGTGTTTTCTAGAAATTGTAGAATCTCTTTTCAAAGAATTGTTTTCTGTAGTTTTGAGTGTTGAAAAGAAAAGGGATTTATTTTTGTGAGCTTTAATTAGTAGTCTCATTTTGAGTTTATTCAAAAAGACAAAAATATTTTCTTTTCATTGACATGTTGAAGGAAAGATTTGTTTTTCAAAGAATTTCATTCTCAACTCTTTCTTCTAGCTAGAGATTCATTGAAAGGAAAAACAAATTGTTTATCATTTTAGGTGCATTTTTTTGTGTTTTTGGAGTTGAGTATTCACAACATCAAAGTTTCATCTCCGTACCTATTGAATTAAGAAACAACCAATAAAAATAATGCTTAATTAAAATTCATCTAGCAATTTTTTATTTGCAAGGCTCTTATCACCAATATAGCTTAGGTTAGTATCTTGGAGTAGGGAGTAATTAATTCTCCAAGATAGTTAAAACAAACAAGTAGCTGTATCTTGCGGTAGGAAATAAATCCAATTGTAATTGATATAATCTGGGAAGCTCCTATTAATGGAGTTAATCGCGAGATCATGTCCGAACCTTTGAGACAATCAAGTCTGTCTCATTGGGAAAGATCGCAGATTTGCACATATTAAAAATAGTAAACCTCGGATTAAACATTGTCGAGGAGCCTGGGGTCACTTGTTGGTAAATCTTAGATTGATCATGTCGAGAAGCCTGGGGTCACTTGTTGGTAAATCTTAGATTGATCATGTCGAGAAGCCTTCAAGGGGATTGAGCTTTGCTACTCTACCCTTGCATGCAGATCAGATCGTATATTTTTCCCCCAGTTGTGTTTGTTATTGTTGGTAACCTTAGTGACCATAATCTTAAGATTCTTTCCTAAGGTGACGGTGAACGACAGGACTCATTGTACCTAGAGTAGATGTCGATTAGACTAACTTGGACTCTCTGGGGGTTCTATTCACTCGAGATGGTTATGTGAAGAAACTTATGCCAGACTGTTTCATTAAGCAGGTTGTCGGGGTAACTGTTCCAAACACCATTTATGTATTGAATTATGCGACATTGGATTTCATCACCAACTAGTGTTTTTGGTACAGAAAGTTATTGTTTGTGTGTGGTTTGAACTCTTAGATTGTTAGCCATGTGATTCAATTGTTTGTTTCTTTAGAGACTTTAGGTGATTTTATTGAAATTTTCTTTGTTTGCGTGTGATTATTTTCATTATACATCCGGAGATTATTCTCCTTGATTAATCATGTCGAGATAGCCATCCATTATTTCCAAATCACCGGAAACATTTTTATATGGCGGTCCTACTGTTCCTTTGGGGTAGCAGTCACTTTCCAGTACTTTTTCAGGAGCAACTCCTCGACCAACTGAATATTAGTTATCACTTGGTAATAATGGAGCTAAAATATTGAATGCAAAGCAGATTTTTATGATGTCTGGTAGTATTCCAAATCTGCATCCTCAAGGTAGTCGGTTACCGCCTGGGGGGCAAGGTAGTCAGTTAACGCTTGGGGGGCAAGATAGTCAGTTTCCTGGGGGGCATCCTCAAGGTAGTTAGTTATCACCTCGGGGGCAACCCCAAGGTAGTCAGTTTCTGCTTGGAGGGCTACCTCAAGGTTTTCAACCTTCAAGACAGTACATACTCCAAGGTCAAC
The DNA here is from genome assembly GCA_000404065.3 of Pinus taeda. Lineage (NCBI taxonomy): Eukaryota > Viridiplantae > Streptophyta > Pinopsida > Pinales > Pinaceae > Pinus > Pinus taeda. Next base: position 111,891 of record APFE030188396.1, on the reverse strand, counting down.
CCCATATTCCTCAAGATGCCTTTCAATCCCAGATTCAATACATCACTCAGGGTTATCAACCTCAAGGTCAGTACCCAATTGAAGGTTTCCAACCACCTTTTGGTCAGTGATTTTTACAAGGAACTGGAAATGTACCTCCTAATTATCCAACCTATGTTGAACCAGGTTATGGTTCTCCTTATGCACAACCTTTTATGGGTTCCAGAATGAATATGGTGTGGGATCCATCTCAAATTCAACAGAATTTGCAACCTAATGTGTAGTTATCTAATCAAACTGGACAGCCTTTGGTTTTTGGTCCAACCCAGCAACCTATCCAGTCTATTGTTCAAACCTCTGCACCTAGTGTAGTTCTTCATTCTGGGCCTAGCTCACCTCGAACTCCACCTCAAATGACTGCTACAACTACTGCAGCTTCTGTTCAATCTACCCCACCTACTTCTGGAGTATCAGTAGCTCTGGGTTCTACTATCCCTGTATCAGTATCAACAGCTCAAGTCTCTGTGCCCGAGTTAGGACCTACGGTTCAAACTTCGGTCCAAATGCCTGCAGGACAAGCTGGTCCAAGTACAATTTCCACGAGTCAACCATAACAGGGACAGTACCAATCTGGTCCTATTGTAAAAAATCCAGCTTATCAGTATCAACTGTACCCTAGCTACACTTATCAACAGCTTCAACAACCCCAGTTTGGTCTGGTTAATCATGGTTTTCCGGGAGGATATAACATTCCTAATGCAAATCCGATTCCAGGTTATCCTGGATATCCTCCTCTTGGAGCTGGTTTCATTCCACAAGGTTTTCGTGAACCTAACCGCCAGTTACCATTTATTGCAACTTTGGATTTACCTTATTTGTCGCGTGTTACGAACGATCTGATTTATTATCTTTTGAATTGGCCGCCAATGCCTAATAAGTTGCCCAATGATATCCTAAAGTTTGAGGGTAAGTCAGGGGAGGATCCGTCAAATCATGTGATGAATTTTCACCTTTGGTGTGCATCTAATTCTATCATATATGATTCAATTTGCTTACATCTTTTTCAAAGAACTCTTATTGGTCTTGCTGCCAAATGGTACATTGAGTTACCATGAGGCTCTTTTTATGATTTTAGTCAGTTAGCTACTTCTATCTTAACTCATTTTCAGTTGCCTGTCAGATACGACAATGGCATGGAATTGTTAACTTCATTAAAAAAATCGACGTCCACATATATTTCTAACCATATTCATGAATGGCGATGTAGAAGGCGTTTAGTGAAAGTCTTTATTTCGGATCAAATTTTAGTAGAATGGTTTGTTAAATCATTATTACCTAAAATCACTGAGGATGTAGCTAAGGCAGGAGTTGTTACTGAAGAGCGAGTAATTGCTCAGGCTCAGTACCTTGACCTCATTTATATGCAGTCAGGTACTTTACACGAAAAAATCCTTGATCTTCCATAAACTACAGCGCCTTCAGGATCAAATGCCACTAATCATGTGATTGGTTCAGTTAGTTCTAAGAGCAAGAAGAAATCTTCAAAGAATTCTTCTCCTACGACAAATTTACCTATTTCCCTGAAAGGAGATTCTTCCATTGAATCTTCTTCGGATGTCCATGTCGTAGATTCATCTGCGACGAAATCTGGTAGTAAATAAATTGATAAAAATAAAAACAATCAAAATTCAAAAGAGAAAACAAATAAAAATGAATCTGTTGACGAAAAATGAAAACCTTGCTATCCTTGTTTCATCTGCGACGAGGATCATTTTACTAAAGAATGTCCATATCGAGTAGAGTTTTTGAAATTTGTTAAAAGTTCGCAAATGACTACTATCTTGAAGAATCCTTCTCCTACTCAAGATAGTAAAGCAGTTTCTTCTTCCTCAAATACCTCATAAGAGCCCATAATGATGATGTCCCATGCTAGGATTGTGACGTGATCACAAGATTATGGTAGTAACAATCCCGTTGATGATAAAGAAGTTGAATCTTCTAATTCAAACCCATAAACTTCAACTCCTCATGTTTCTGATCTATTACAGATTGAGAAATACAACCCAGACCAAACCACCTACCAAAGGTATATTTGAGAAATTAGTTGCGCGAGCTTCTCAAGATTATAACATTGTTGAATACCTGGCCATTGCCCCTTCAGCAATGTCAGTTTTGGATGTGCTGCAATCATGCCCAGCACAACGTAAATTACTATTATTTGCTATAGGAGCTGTTGATATACAGGATTCGAACCTTATAATCTTTGATTTAGAGAATAGTACACCTCGCCTACCTCATCAAATGGATTTCTAGATTCCAGTGTTAGTGAAAAACAAACCCCGCTTTAGGACTATGATTGATGAGGGAGCTTCTATGTGTATTATGTCGATCAAGTGTTGGAGATCACTTGGCTCTCCTACACTCAATCAATCCCCGATGATTCTAAAATCTTTTGACAGCTGAGGGTTCCATCCTTTCGGTATTTTGGAAGATTTACCTATAGGAGTAGAAGGCAAAACTATTAATCTAGATGTGGAAGTGGTTGATGCCCCTCTAGATTACAACCTTCTCTTGGGTCGCAGTTGGTCTTACGCTATGACTACTATTGTTTCATCGGTCTTTCGGCTTCTTGTAGGTTTTAACCCCGTACAAAAATTACCTACATATAAATTCTAAATCATGGGAAAAATAAAAATGTGAGAGCATAAGACATAAAACACATATACACAGATATTTCCCACTGGATCTCAAAACCAGGACTACCAGCTTGATTTTTCATTATGTTCCTTTCAATGTTACAATACATATTTATACATGCTGAAGCATCCAATACCATGGACCGAAAACCATAGGTAGGTTTTCCCAACCTAATATATGGTCCAAAAAAAACTTTTCCCGGGGTGTTGCCCCGAACCCCATAGATGGGGGCTACCCGCCCCCCTCAAACCCCCCAGACAGGGGGGGTTTCCGCCCACCCTGTGACCCCACCACTACGCAATCGACACAACAAAGGGCGGGCTCCACAACCCAACAATCTCCCACTTGTTGGTTTCTTTCCACATGGGGCCATAGGAGAGCTTAGTCATTTTTCCAGCCCTGAAATGCCCATTGTTTCTCTACACCAAGAGAACTTCTCAAAGGTCACAGATTTGGTCAATGCATCTGTAGTATTCTTCAAAGTGTCCACCTTTACCAGCAACACCTTTTTGTCTTCTATCATATCCCTCACAAAGTGATATTGAACATCAATGTGCTTTGTCTTTGAATGATAAGCAGGGTTCTTTGACAAGAAAATTGCACTTTGGCTGTCACAGTCTATCCTTATAGCTCCCTGTACTAACCCCATACTTGAACACAATCTCTGCAACCAAACTGCTTCCTTGCTTGCATGAGTGGCTGCCTTGTATTCTGCCTCTGTAGTTGATAGTGCCACTACAGATTGTTTCTTACTCATCCAACTGACTGCACCTCCAAATAGGTTAAACACATACCCACTTGTAGATCTTCTCTGATCCAGATCTCCAGCCCAGTCTGCATCAACAAAGCCACGAATATCCAACACTCTGTCCAATCCTGGTCTTCCTTGGTAGCGAAAACCATAATCACTAGTGCCACGCAAAATGCTGAAAACCCACTTCACTGCTGTCCAGTGCTCCTTCCTTGGTTTTGACATAAACCTGCTCAATACTCCCACTGCATGTGTAATGTTTGGTCTAGTACAGACCATTGCATAATAAAGCTACCGACTGCACTTGCATATGGAACACGGGACATGTCCTCTTCCTCTTCTGGTGTCTTGGGACACTGTTCACAGCAGATAACCTCACACCTACAGGAATAGGAACCTTCACTGGTTTACTATCCTGCATATTAAACCTCTCCAATATTGTCTCGACATACTTCCTCTGGTTTAACCAGAGCTTCCTCTTTGCCCGATCTCTTTTAATTTCCATGCCCAAAATATAGTTGGCAGCACCGAGATCTTTCATGTCGAATTTGGAGGACAATTGGGTCTTCAAATCCTGGATAATTTCTTTGTCATTTCCAACCAGCAACATATCATCCACATACAAGACCAGATAAATAACACGGTCACCAATTAATTTAAAATACACACAATGTTCTGCTTTGCTTCTGGTGAAGCCAAGTCCCTGTATAAATGTATCAAATTTTTGATACCACATCCTTGGTGACTATTTTAACCCATACAGAGACTTCTTTAAATTTCTTACCAGTTCTTTCTTACCCTTCACCACAAAGCCTTTAGGTTTCTTCATATAGATTTCCTCTTCCAAATCCCCGTGAAGAAATGTTGTCTTCACATCCATTTGTTCTACCTCAAAATGAAAAGCAACAACAATAGATAAAAGTAATCTAATATAAGTTACCTTGGCAACAGGAGAAAAAATATCACCAAAATCAATTCCCGGAAACTCCATCGGATCCCAAGCCTCATTTTTGTGCAAAGATGCCATTTCATCAACCATGGCCTCTTTCCAAAGTTTTCCATCCTCTGAATCCACTGCTTCCTTCATAGTTCGGGCATCATCATCAGTGACAGACAAAGAAGAATTTGAATAGAAGGCAGATGGACTATACCTTTTTGGCTTCCTTCTTTCTTGAACTGATCTTCTCACAGCCAGATTTTGTGGCTCTCCATATTTGGATTCCTCCTCTGCTACAGAGTCCGATTCTTCCTCCTTTAGTTCAAACTCTATCTTCATAGGTTCCTTTGGTTGGACTTCATGTTTAATAACATCTTTCACCTCTCTGAACACCACATCTCGACTGTACACAACCTTCCGTGTGACAGGGTTCCAAAGCTTATAACCCTTTAAACCATCCTTATACCCAATAAAGATGCACTTTTCAGATTTACTATCCAACTTGGTTCGTTTCTCCTTTGGAACATGTACATATGCATCACATCCAAATACCCTCAGATATGAGAGAGAAGGTTTCTTACCAGTCCATACTTCTTGTGGAGTCTTATCCTCCAATGTTGATGAAGGTGACCTGTTGACGAGGTAACATGCAATATCCACCACCTCTGCCTAGATTTCCTGTCCTAACTTGGCACCACTGAGCATGCTTCTTGCCCTTTCCATCAACGTCTTGTTCATTCTTTCTAGGACTCCATTTTGCTGAGGTGTATATGGATTAGTCTTCTGCCGTGCTATACCACACTTCTTACAGAATTCTTCAACTTCCTTGCTGCAAAATTCTCCACCATTATCTGTCCTCAACACCTTTATCTTCTTCTCTATCTGATTTTCCACCAGAGCCTTAAATTCTTTAAACCTATCAAAGACTTCAGATTTATTCTTAAGGAAATATATCCATGCATTCCTTGAGAAGTCATCTATAAATGATACATAGTACATAGACTTACCCATTGATGGAACCTTCACAGGTCTAAACACATCACTGTGCACAAGCCCTAATATATGTTTCATCCTCTTACCACCAGAGGGGAGACTCACTCGATTCTGCTTCCCATATACACAATTTTCATAGAAATCAAAATCCAGAGAGCTATTACTCATACCTTCTACCATACCTTTACCATGAAGTATTCGAAGGCCCTTCTCTCCAATATGTCCAAGCCTTTGATGGCCATAGCATGGTCTTCTCTCCAAGAGAGCCACTAGATTTTCTGCTCCATTTTCAGGGAACCATAGAACTATTTGCACTCGTCAACAACAGTGCTACTTGCAGCTTGTACAGAGTTCCAACCGAACTCTCGCATCAATACCCAATGCTCTCGAACCATTCTTGCATGTATCCTTCTCGAACACTGTCTTTACACCTGCCATCATCCAACTTGCTTACAGAATCAAGATTTCTGGCCAATGCAGGAATATGCAAAACACTTGGAAGGGTTCTAACCCTTCCACCTTGCAACTTCAACTTTACTTTTCCGCAACCAATGATTCTAGCCTTCCTATCATCTCTTAAGAAGACATCACCACCATCGTATTTCTCTTACTCGCAGAACCACTCTCTATGGGGAGTGAAGTGAGAGGATGCATTTGAGTCAATTAACCATGCCTCAAGATCTACATGTGTACTTGAAGAAGCTAAGTACACATCTCCACCATCATCTGAGGTGGTTTTCACCTCTGCAGAAGGAGCATCATCAGATCCCTTTCCTTTATCAAGAGCTTTAGATTTACAATCGCTTCATAAGTGCCCTTCCTTTCCGCATTTACAGCACACCACCTTTATAGGTTTTCCTAGAGATTTAGATCTCCCTCTAGATTTAGATCTCCCACTCGAT
>APFE030188396.1:75674-91189 GCA_000404065.3 Pinus taeda | reverse complement strand
AAAAATGTTTTATTTATTTACCATACTTCTCATTTATTTATATTTTTATTAATCTACGATACCTCTTTTATAAATATGGTATTTGGGCCATAGGATTCACTTAAATAAAAACCTATTCTTGAAAATGGGCGAATGGATTCACTTAAATAAAACCTATTCTTGAAAATGGGCGAATGGAAGGTTGTAACTCCTAATTTCAAGGGCTAAATTTACCTTTTTTACCCTCTCCCTTAAAATAAGGTGGGTTGTTTGAGGTGAATTGTAAAAATGTACTATGATACAAAATATTCGCCCACTAAAAATTTAAAACCCCTTAATTTCCCCAAAGGGCGAACATTCGCCCCTAAAATCACCCCTACCATTGTTTCGCTTTAGCTGGTCGTAATCCTCACGATCTCCATGAACATACACCTGCACGAGCAAAGGACAAGACAAATACAAGCATAAAATCCAGGAAATGCAACTATGTACCGATCAGAAAAGATACAACTCAAACATCATAATCAAAGACACATGAGTGGAACCATAATGATAGTCGTTTATCTTATTAACAAAAAAAAAGAGAATACAACCAAGTTCTGACGTCAAATCATCCTTTGGTTGGGTCCAGCCAGCAAGTCCTTCAAGCATTCACCCTTGAAAGTAGATGTCCCAAGACCAGTCTCTCTCTCTCACAATTTTACACTATATGGAAGCACTTCACAACCTGTTGATGCCTCGAAAATCATTGTATCAACATTGGGGGATAACCACCCGGTTCAGACCTTAATACAACTCCTTTTCCATTTGGGATGGTGGCTCCGACTGGATATAATGGGACCATTTTCCCAATAATGAATAAAAGGGGTGGATGAGCGATTGGTTATCTAATCTAATGATCGGCGAATAACTTAATCTATCAACAAAAATAAAAGAACTAATACTAATCCCGGGAACAATTATTCTTTGGAAATGTAGCATTTGATGATCTTTGTCTATCGACAGGCATATAGATGACTCTATCAAATAAACATAGATATTTGTTCATTCAAAGATTACTTCATTTAAATAGTTAAAAAAAGTGATTAACACAATATTTCTACACTTATCATTTATATCATCGATCCATACATGATTAGAAGAAATGCACACTGTACACATCCAATAGTAGAATGAATAAGGATGTTCTTAAAACACATGTATATATCTGATAATAGCAAGAGCGATCAAATGACAATTCATATAAAAATAATGAGTTAGGACATAGATAATAGTACCATATGAGCTGCTAATCAATCCCAATATCAATCGCTATTTGAAATTCTTCTTCCAGCGCAAAAATACTTTCAAACAAAGACAGTAGTGCACATTCGTATAAAAGATTCTTTGTCAAAAATCAGAATGATTGGTCTAGCTTTATAAAAGAATATCCCTGAAGTACAATAGTGCAACTTCAGGGTTTAAGTCATATACAAAACTTTACGACCCTTTCTAAATACATGAAAGGGTCTATAAATACTAAACTAAGCTAAATATCTATGAAACTAAAATCCTACTTAATTGGTATCAATTGATGATAAATATCTCCTTTGCAGCGATCTGGCAGTCGGCGGCATGAATCATCATTTAGGATGTTTGCCTTTAAACCTGAGCTGACTTATCGCAAACATTGGCTCCACTTCGGGTGGTCTGTTGAGGTTAGAATTGAGTTGGGTGGTATAGGTGGCATCCTGAATATCAGGAATGATATACCCGATTGCATCTGTAAGGCATTTGAGGGTGGCTCTTTGGCTATGCGGCTTGACTAAAAAGAACCAATAGGTGTCCCATGTCAAACTGTTAATTCCTGCGATTAACCTTCCATTTTTCTCTAGCTCCGGGTAACATGACTGCTCCAATATTTTAGCTCCTGTCATTTTGCCTGGAGTACATTGAGAGATCATGTTAGACAAGTAAAGAGTATTATTAACCAATTCAACCAAATTACTAGTGGTTGTTTTGCATCTTGAAATTGCTCTTTCTTCCTTCATTAACTGAGACTGCTATTTTGTAAATAATATCTCTTTATGCGATTCTAGAATCCTTGGTAAATTAGCCGTCTATCCCTGATCAGTATCTTGACATTCAAGAAAATTGGTCAATGTTTCTTCGGCTTGATCCAAGCTTGTTCTAGCCTTTTCTGCTTTCTCACTTATTGATGTCATTAAATCGCATAATGGCTCCACCTGGGCGATTTGTTGACATAAAAGCTTTATCTGATTTATCAATCCCTTGTTTATCTGTAATGCCTCTACTTTGAATTCATTTATCTATGGAAGCTTCTTTGTTTGCTCTAGCTGGGCTGATAACTGAGCAATCTGCTCATCTTTTGACTTCAGCATTTGTTCATTTGATGCTTTTAGTTGCGCCAATGCCTCAGATAGTTGCTTCTGCTTTTGAACTGCACTGTCATCAATTCTCCGTTTCTCTTCATGCAATTGTTTAGTCAATTGGTTATTTATTTGTTGTTGTACTACCAATTGTTGTTCTGTCTACTCCGCCTTTTGCTATGCTTCTGATAGTTGCGCTTGTAGTGAAAAGATCTCCTGGTCTTTTGTCTTCAATAAACTACTCACCTCTGATGCCTTGTCTATTGTCGTCGCTGAATAGGCTCCAGCGTATTGTGATAGTTTTGTTAAATCATCAGAGGGGTCAAATTCTTCTTTCCAAATCACATTGCCCGTCACTGTTTGTTCTGGGAATAAGGAAGGTTGATCAGTCCTTCTCCTCTTCCTCTGTCGTTTCACCATAGCTTTATGTCTTGGGCTATAGAAGAAATCTAAGGGAGGAATTTCTTCTATCTGCAAAATAACCTAGTCGGAAGGATCCTTTGGGATTATTTCTACTTCTTCTGAACTAGGTAGGTCATTGGTTTCACCTGAAACGTGCTTTGAAGTTTCCTCTTGTGTATTGACCTCTTTTGATGTCTCGTCATCTTTAGAGCATTAAAGATTGCCGATAATTGAATTGAATTGCTGCTATTCCTGGAGCAATTTCAGGTCAATTTGAGTATTTTCATTTACATTTATACTACTCTGTTCCTGCTCTTTCGTCTGGGTCTCCTCTTGTCTTCTCTCATGCACTTCTTCCTATTCCTTTGATGTAACAGGAGGTTCTTTAACAAGTCGCTTCTCAAGCTTGCTTGATTCTGTTGTTGGGGTTGTCGCTAACAGATCTAGAGGCAAAGTTTGCAACCTCTGTTCTCTAAGTCTGTTTAATTCAACTAATCCTTCATATTTGTATTCAATTATAGCCAGTGATTTGACTTGGTACATTGACTCGGCTGATGAGAACAACCTTTCAAACTTATCTTCTTTATGTTCAAATTTGGTCAATTTGGCCTATTCAAGTGCATTATAGGCAACTTTGCATGGATCAAATCGCCTACTAGGGAGAGTTTCCAGAGTTAATGACTTTATTTTTTCAGATTCTTTCACTGCATGTTTGAAGTTATGTAGAGTGTAGATACCACATCTCAGGGGAAAAGAGGGCAAGACCTGCTTCTTATTCTTCTTTAGAGTTTGTGTAACTCCATCGGAGATAATCTGATAGGCTATCTCCCTGGCCAGTAGTTTATCAGGTATGTACAAAGGAAGAACGTGAGGTTTGGCTTGACTACCAAAATTTCTGATATAAGTGAACGTTTCCTCCCCGAACCAACTTCCTATTGATGCCAAATCAATCCCTGCTTGGTAGGAAATCTTAGGGGCAGGCTTATTAAAGATAGAATGATGAATTGGCAACATAAAGCCATTGCAGATTTGGTATAAATGGTGCTTGTAGTAGGTTTTCCAACACTTCTGATGGTATAGGTGAATGGGCGTGGGGTCTTGCGACATCCACCTCCATCCGAGCACAGGAAATTTAGATTTAAAACACAGGATGTCTAGCATATAAGCGCTATAGTAGAATGGGGGAATAATCCTTTCAGTGACGTGGGATTTGGTTCTAAAATCAAGAACTGTAGTTTCTAACTTATCAGAAAGTGTAGTTACCCAATCCATTATTTCACCATTACATGTCGCTTCCATCAAGGGAACCATTTCTATAGTAAAATTAGTGGAATCATGTAACCCCCACAACCTCCACATCATTATCCCAACATAGCAATAAGGAGAGCATAGAGAATCGACCAAGTACTTACCCGAAGATTCATGCTTGTGTTTTTCCGGATTTTTCCTCCATTCTCGAATGGGTTCGGATTCAATCTCGTTCTCATCTCGGAATTTCTCCAAAAATTTCGTGTTTTACTTCTTCTCTGGCACAGGTAAATGATACATTTGCCTCAAATCCTCAACTTGAAATGAACCAAAGATTCTCCCATCTTTGGTGCTGAAGGTTCTGTCTGTGATTAGGATTTCCTGAATTGCCCATCTCACTACATCCGTATATGGGAGAATTTGTTCTCGAGCCGCTCTCCGATGAAGGAAAGAGTTTGCTAAGTCTTTTAGAGTGGCATCATATTTTCGAGAACTATCTGCTGAGGCTTGTACTACTGTCATCACTGGTTCTTCGGCTTCAATCAAATTATAAGTACCTTGCCAGGTAGTTTTGCCAAGTCCTAGACATGTAGTATCTGATATCAATCCTTTCTTTTTAGTTCCTGGATAAACGATGAGTTTTCCTATGGTCGGCGAAGTGGAAGCAATTGCAGTTTTCTTAGACTTCTTCCACACTCTGCTTGAATTCGTTACTTTGGAAGAGTTCTGCACAGGAGTAATAATGAACGTAATACATAAAATTGATAGCGCAAATCGAATATGAGTGAGATATATAACGATAAATGCATGGGGAATGATTAACTTAAGGTGGCCTCGAATACAATCTGTGAAAAGATTTTAAGGTTTACTATTTAATTAAATGGCCGTTAAGGCCTGTCAATCCTTTAAATGCCCATCATTTCAATTATTGGCCGAATGATTTGTTTAAGCGTGCCTTAGATGTTTTGGCGGTTGAGCACAGACAAATGGCTATTCGGAAGATAAATATGAATTAATCGTAATAACTCTTCTTTAAGATTTTTTAAATTCCTGGTTTTGGCGTTATCGTAATCGGGCGTCGGGGAAATCTTAAATTGTTACACTGGTTGCGTTTGGAATCCCCGATCGCTGATAGCGATATCGCATCGGTCGGGAGTATTGACTAGGGCTCTTTAAAAGCATGCATGGTAAATCGCCGATCGCTGATAGCGATATCACATCGCATCGCAGCGAAAAGGAATTTTATTTCACAAACTTATTATTGTCGATATCCGATAGCTTGTTTCGCATTGGAGAAAACCAATGGGTCTTTAAGTTGTGCTTCCTTTGTCATTGCGATATGTGATCTTGCGGTCGCTTTATCACAATGATAAAAGATTAATGATTTCTATATAAGGCCTTTAATTGGTTTATCAAAAAGGTTTAGTAATGTTTTTATTTTGTTTTCGGACCTTTTTGAGTAAGACTAAGTTGATACCAATTAAAATTAAAAAGGGACCCATTTCACATTATAGTTTTGGGATAATAATGATTTGAAATGGGGGGTTGTTGTAGAGCACAACAATTGGTGATTCGCCGGGAGAAACAGTTATCTCTGAAAAGTATGGAAATACTTAAACTTTTTCAAAAAAATATTTCATCAAATGGGAAATTCTAATATACTTGCATTCCAAATAAAATTAAACTATCTTTGCTAATTCCCTCTCTTGTTTAAAATTAGATACATTCTAAATTTTAAATTGGCCTCTTATTGGTTGTTAATGATAAAATAGAAAACCTTTCCAATTCAGCTTTTAGAATTAACTCGTTTGTCATAGGTAGAGCGTCTGCTTCCAGCAAATGTTCATAGTTTCGACAGGGATACCTTTTAACCATGTTATTGTCCATTGTCCCATTCATTTCAGAGTATGATTAACAGAATGAATTCAAAACATGTTTTTCACATTTTTTATTTCTTTTCTACTTTTCTATTATTTTGTAAATAAAAATTCATTGCCCTGGTTTGGTGGCCAGCTGAGTGACAATGCCATTCACTGGTAGTAATTTAACCGAACAAGCTGGCTCGTGATGAGACCCCTTGTCCTATAATTAAGGCCATTACCCTATTTTGGTATGCAGTATTGGTAATCTCGGTTAAACTATTTCCCTATGAACATTGTAAGCAGGCTTGTAATAAGACCCCTTATCCTTTATATCCAATATTTTTATAATTACACTCTGAGTAATCACAATCTTTGGTGAGTGGGATGGACAATTTTCTCCTTAAGAGTAAATGGATGACAAGGTAAGAGTTGAAGATGCTGAAATTGGATTAGTTCCTATTTTGATATTGATAACCTTCTTGTGACCAATTCGAAAACATAGAATGATTTACAATATTTCTAAACTTTGAGAAGCATTCACAAAAATTGAAGTGTGGTTTCAGAATGCAATTATATCTAATTTCCTAGAAATTATCTCTTTTGTTTAAGACTTCTATTGTTTTAAAATTAAATATCACACTACTTGTTTTGAGCAACTCTTTAAGTACAACAAACGTCAATGGAAGATACCTCACAACTTTATTTTCTAATGTTCCTACAAACTACAAAATTCTATTAAAAGGAGAAGGGGTTACCTCCTCAATTGAAGAATTTCTTTAAGATAAGGCCATTAACAGGGAGAGAATCTCTCAAACCTGATAAATCTTGTAATATGAACGTCGAATGGCCTATCTTTTCACAGATCTGAAATGGTCGAAGCCACATCTTCTGAAACTTGGTGTGCTTTCCCTTATCTTCATGGGCTTTGTCCCATTTCAGAACTAAATCACCGATTTGAAATTGTTTGGAGCCGGATGAGAGTAAATCAAAGGATGACTTGATGATCTGTTGATGTTTGGCATGAATAACCTTGGCTTTTTCTCTTTCCTCTTCTAATTTTAGAATTTGGTCATGTCTAAGTTGTGTAGAAGAAGAAGGGCTTTCTTCAATAAACTGAACTAGGGCTAGAGAAGGAAGGACAAGATTTGTTGGTAGCACTGCTTCTTTTCCATACACAAGATTAAATGGGGAAGAATCTATGGAAGCCTTTTGCGTTATCCTGTCAGCCCATAATGCAAATATTAAAGGTTTGTGCCATTTTTTATGATTATGTTCGATAGTTCGCTTAATAATTTTAATCAGATTTTTATTTGTAGATTCCGCTAAACCATTACCCTGGGGATAATAATTAGCAGAATATTTCAGTTTAAATCCTCTTTTAATAGCGAAATCAAACATAGCATTACCTAAGAAATAAGATGCATTATAAAAAACAAGAGCATTTGGGACACCAAACCTGGTAATGATGAATTGGTCGATGAATTCAATAATTGCTTCAGAATTTGTTGTCTTTAAAGGAATTGCTTCAACCCACTTGGTAAAATAATCAGTAGTGGTAAGGATATACTTATGCTGTTTGGAAGAATGTGGAGTAATTTCTCCAATGATGTCCAATCCCCATTGCTCAAATGGTTGTTCAATGTTGACTGGTTGCAAAGGGAAGGCTGGTTTCCTTTGTCTTCCACTAGAAGTTTGAGAATTTCGGCATTTCCTTACATATTCATGAGCATCTCTAAACGGAGTGGGCCAATAATATCTAGCATGGATGATTTTGTGAGCTGATGTATCAGCTCCAAAGTGTCCTCCTGCCGGTCCATCATGTAATTCCTGCTAAACCTTTTGTGCCTCGGGTTTTTCTAGGCATCTTAATAAAATTGAATCATAGTTTTGCCTAAAAAGCACATCATCAATAATTGTGAAATTTTTTTCTTTCAATCTAATGGCCCTTTTGTTTTTGTAATATAGGTTAGGAGGTGCATATCCATTTTTCAAATAGAAGATTAAATCAGCATATTGTGATTCAGAGTCAGCGATACTTATCTGGTGGATCTCTTCGGTTTGATCTGTATCACCTGATTCTTGAATGTGGGATGCTCCTGCCAATAACCTGCAAAAACCTTGGCCTCTAACAATCTTAGCTGGTTTAATTTCTAAGTCGTACTCTTGAAGTGCTGTAACCCAGTTTGCCATTTTTTTCACCCAATTCCCTTTGGATTAATAGTTGCCTTACTGAAGGGAAAGGAACTATAACTTTTGCATGGGCTTTTAAAAGGAAGGGTGTGTAATGTTTGACAGCTTTATATATAGCAAAGGCTTGTTTTTCTACTTCGGAGTAATTCAATTCAGCACCTTGAAGATTTGAACTATAGAATGAAATGGGTGCTTCCAAATTGTGATTGTTGATCTGTGTGAGTATTGTTGCATAAGACAAATCGGATGCGATAGTATACAATGTGAAATGATTAGAAAAGTTACGGGTATTTAAAGCAGGGGCATTGATTATTGATTGTTTGATCAAATCAAATGCTTCCTTTTCTGCCGATCCCCATTTAAAGAATGAATTTTTCTTAATCATAGTTTGAAGTGGCAAAATGATTTGAGAAAAGTCTGGAACGAACCTTTTAACCAAATTGATTTGGCCTAAAAATGACTGCATGGATTTTTTATTATGAGGAAAAGGGTTTTTAGAGATTTCTTTGATCTTGTCCAGATCAATATAAATGCCATCTTTGGAAACAATAAAGCCTAAGAGTTTTCCTTTACCAAGAGCGAAGAAGGATTTTTTAGGGTTAAGGGAAATACCATATCTCTTGCAATGTTGAAAGATTTGATTTAAATCATGCAAATGATTGGATCTCTCTTTAGAAAATACAGTAATATCGTCTAAGTAGACGACTACTGTTTTGTTAATCAACCCTTTAAAAGCTATATCCATCGCTCTTTGAAACGTGGCCCCTGCATTAATAAGTCCAAAAGGCATTTTCTGATACGCATATGTTCCCCATTTTGTTCTGAATGTGGTTTTGAGTCGGTCATCAAGATGGACCAAAATTTGATTATATCCTGAAAAACCGTCCAAAAAGGACATTAACTCAAAGCCTGCCACTAATTGGAGTATCTGCTCCATAGTGGGTAATGGGAAATTATCTTTTAGGCTTGCCTTATTTAAATTTCTGAAATCGATACAAATCCTAATGTCGCCATTTTTCTTTCTGACTGGCGCCATATTGGAGACCCAGTTTGAGTGCCAAACGGTAAAAATAATCTTAGCTTTCAAGAGTTTATTGAGTTCCGATTTTATTTGACTCTCTAAGTTTGGATGTATTTTTCTCAACTTTTGTTGAACTGGTTTATGTTCGGGAAGCATTGGAATGGTATGCTGGATAATGGGTGTATCATATGTTTTCAGATCATCATATTTCCAAGCAAAAACATGTTTATTTTTCCATAACAGTCTAATGAATGCTTCATTTTCTTCCTCGGAAAGTCCTAATCCTAAATTAATGTTTTGAGGAGTTTGTTCAGTGCCAAGGTTTATCAATTCAAACCTTAAGGTAGAGCTTTGGAGTTTTGTATTGGTTACAGGTTTAAACCTGTCTTTAATATCATAAAGATCCTCAAGATCTACCACAGGCTTTGGGATTGAATTTTCCTCGTGTTTACCTCACATGTGAATATCGTGTTCATTTTACTCAATGATTTGATCATCATAGGATTTTTCGGAGGTTCAAAATTGTAAAATGTCTTCATCATGGTTGAATACTCTCCAATTAGTGACATTGTCCGGAATTGATGGCCTAAAAGCAATTCTACTAAAAATCTATCTGCGCTATAGTCTTCGGAAGGTAGGAGCTTGGAAGCAACATTGGCTAGCAAGTCGACTGCTGAATTTTGAGACCTGGGAATGGAAGAAATATTGAATGCTAAAAAGTGGGAAGTGAGTTCTTCTACCAATGACTGATAATGTTTGAGATGGTTAGAAAGACAATGAATTGTATTCCTTACCTGCTTAATAATGATCTCAGAATCTCCAAACACTTTCAAATATTGGACCTTTAGGCCAATCGCTTTATATAGTCCTTGGACTAAGGCTTCGTATTCGGCTCTATTATTCGTGCATTCAAACTCTAACCTGCAAGACAGCATTGTTTTTTCTCCCTGTGGGCTAATCAAAATACATCATGCTCCTGATCCTTCGCTAGACTTGGACCCATCGAAATATAAAGACCAAAATAAAGGATTATCCAATATTTTATTTACAAAATTCTCGGTAACATTAACACACCTAGACCTGTTAGTCTGTGAAAAATTTTCAATTTGTGATGTGAAATTGTTTACCGAGAAAGGAGATGGCTCGGCAATATAATTGCCAAAGAATGATTCGGAGGAATAGCTTCCTAAAATATTGTTGTTAAATTCAACTGGCTGATTCTCTTGTTCGAACTCAGTAACAGTGTGGGTCATGTGTTTCTCCCGATCGATTTTTATTTCGTTCGGCTTACCCTTATAGGGAAGCTACATATGGGACCAATTGGTGGAAATATACCCATGGAGCTTTTCTGACCAATCCCTGGTTAAAATTAAACCATAGAACTCAGGTATATCGGCGATTAAGATATCAATCCTTTGAACCACTCGTGGATCAGCCGATAACCTGATTGTAACAGAGTTTATTTCCCCTAAAACCTGAACTTTAGTTCTATCTAACTGCACAATGTGAATTGAAGATTTCTGAGGTTCTATGTTCAGTTTAGAACAAATTGAAGCTCGCATTATATTGGATGATGCCCCAGAGTCAATTAAGCAGTTATGTAGATTTCGATTGTAAATTTCATATGTTAAGAGGAAAGGAGGGGTATGGGAATTTGATCTATCTCCAATTAGAATTGTATCTATTGCCTCAACTCTACCAGAAGGTGGTTGTCCTGAGTCACTTGCAGCTTTAGTACTGGGAAGAGGCGAAGAAGGAACTGCATTGAGTTCTTTGAGAAGCAATTTTTGTTGATGTTTTAATTTACTGAGTTCAAACATGGTGATGTTTTCCTTAGTCTTTTTCATATCATCAACAATATTATAGTCCATTGAATCGGATACTACCAACGTCTTAGATGATGTAGGTATATTAGAGGATGACGGTTGATTTTGAGATATTGTTGCGGCTGGCTTCCTTGTGGGTACCTTTTCCTTTGTAGTATTGGTACCTGCACTCCTTTTCTTTGAATCGGCCTGAACATGTTCAAGAGTAGCTTTACTCCTGGTAGTCATGGGAAAGGCTTCTTGCTCGGCTTCAGTATCAGAGTTAGGGAGTATAAAGTCCCACATTCCATGGCATTCAATGACTTCCTATTCTTCTAATTCATCAGATGGTGTAATTGTTTCTTCTTCTTCTTCTTCCTCTGGAACTGAATCTGCATAGGATATAACATTTGGAGGGTTGGACTCAGGCTTCTTAAAATTCCTGTAAGGTTTCTTTGTTGAGGACTCTGCTACTTCTTAATCTCAACCATTTCATTTGACATCGTTTTGAGGACTTTTTGAAGGCCCTCCATATCGTATGGATCTTTGGTAATTTTCTTCTTTGAATCATCCTTGAAAGACACTTTTTTGAATTTGCGTTCCTCTAGAGCAGCTTTCTTTTCCAAAGCGATTATACATTTTTCGACAGTGAGGGCTTCTTTCATGTTTTCAGCCAATGTAGGTTTTTTAGCCCTATCTACAAAAATGGCTATATTTGAGGGTAAGGTTGTAATATACCATTCGCTTCTTATTTGTTCACTTGGTTTATCATCGGTAGGGATTTTGTTCAAGAGTTTGTTAAATCGGGAGTTAAACTCCTTAATTGGTTCTCTTGACTCGATCCTTAGATTGGAAAGTTCATTGATGAGTGTAGCCAAGGATCTATCATCGCCGTATTTGGTAAGAAACTGTTCTTGAAAAACATTCCAACTGGTGATGGATCCAGAGGGCAAGGAAAAATATCAAGACCCTGCTGATCCTTGTAATGTATAGGGGAACAATCTAACTACAACATCTTCTTCTGTTACTCCCTTCAAATTAACTGACAACATGAAATTATTTATGTGTTCCTCAGCTAATGTTCCAACATCTGGATTGAATTTTGGTAACCATTTCTCAGGATAATTGGGTAATGGATGTAAAGGCGCAGGCATAGTGACTACACCAGGACTTCTCTATGGTGTTTGAGCCATTTTGGGAGTACCAGAGATTGTCTGTGGTGTTCCAAGTGATTGGGGAGGAGGTGGAAACGAAGATTGAAAGGATTATGATGTTGGAGGTGAAGTCCCTTGGTGAACAATAATATGTAATGGTGAAGTGGGTGTTTGACTTCGCACAGGTGATGATGAGATGGAAGATGATGGAGAAAAGGTTTCACTACCAGAACCTTCAGTGTTCTTTTTAATCCTTTTCCTTGTTGGCATTATGGCTCAGGTTTGGAGCTATGGCATAGGTGTTGTCCTTGATGGCAACCTCCTTTGGTAACAGATCTCAGTTCAGGCACTCAGAAAGAAGAAAAAGACATATACGCAGGTTCATCTAGACGAAGGCGCGTATACACGCAGGTTATACATTACAAAAATGCGTATATGTTGGGGATCATTCTTTTGGTCCATGGCAGTTAGATCTTGGAACTTGAACCTATGTTTTGGACCATGGCGTCTCGTCAGATGTGGTGATCCCTAGTTTTGGGTTCATGGTATTGAAATGTTATGGTTTTGGACCATGGTATTGGGGAAAGCCTAAGGCTATAAAAGAGGAAGGAGATCTTGTGACAAATCACCATCTGAATTATAATTGAAGATCTGAAAAGTGCTAGAGCTGGTATATTGAGTGGTGATGCAGATCTGGATCTGAAGGAAGGAGGAACTTTAGTGCAAAAGGAAGGATAAGCTCTATTCATGGGTCATAATCTTTAAGCTTGAATGATAGTATCTTTGTATGATTTTGATCTGCTAGATGTGACGCTTGCTTGACCTATCTGGTAATCTGGGTTAATTAATGATTGAATAGTTGAAAGAGTGAATTATCCTTCATAAGATCTGTACGCAGGTTCAGTAAGGCGAAGACGCGTATAAACACAGTTTCAGTGAAGTAAAGGGGCATATACGCAGGTTGTTCCATATGCAGAGGCGTATGCACGCCAGTTTCAGGCTGTTGAAATAGCGTATATATTCTAAGTTGTGATCTAACTGCTTCTGACTATTGATACTGTGTTCTGGGTTCTGCTTTCTGGTGTATGGTTTCTGGTACTATGTTTTGGGTACAGCTGTAAGGAGAATATCTACTTGATCCAGATCTAATTTGTGAAAAGGAGATTGGTTGATTCTTGATGATTGTTTGATGTTCATGGATCCAGTCTGAAAATTGATGAAACATGGTCCCTGGAAGAAAGAGAAGGTTGTAGCCTTCTGTAGGCTAGCAACTATGTACTAGTATCTTTGCTAGTGCAAGAGCTAAGGGGGTTGTAGCTCCCTTCCAGGAGAAGCTGGAAAACGAGAGAGAGTTGTAGCTCTCTATAGGTTGCAGCCTGCGTACTGGTAAAAATACTGCACCAGTATATTGTAAAAGAAGTTTCTAATTGAAAAAGAAGATAGAGACGAATTGCAGCAGGTGGTTTTCACCCACATTGGGTTTCCACTTTATATCTTGTGTTCTTGTATGTGACTGTTTCTCTGCTCTATTTTACTATCTCTGGTTACTGCTGTTTGATTCTGCATCACAATCATCATTAGAAAGATTAAGTAAAGTAAAAGTTTGCTTTGTATACACAGGTTTCCTTCTGCATAATCACGTATATACGTAGGGTAATTAATCTGAAGTAGCGTATATAAGTTGTTTTGAAAAAGGAATAATTACCTTGATAATACTGATTCACCCCCCCCCCCCCTCTCAGTATTATTTCCAACAATTGGTATCAGAGTAGGGCCTTTTGTAGAAGCTTGATTGCTTGAAGGAAGATCTTTCATCATGAGCAACTACGAGAGGGAAGCATCAATAAGGCCACCGGTTTTTGACGGGACAAACTCCGTATACTGGAAGGTAAGAGTTACTGCCTATCTTCAATCTTTGGGTACTGAAGTATGGGATATCATAGATACAGGGTATACTTTTCCAGCATCAACTCCCACAGATCCGGCTGAAAAGAAGAAATATGAAACGAATGCAAAGGCAGTCAATACTTTATTGGGATGTTTATCACAATCTGAATTTGTCAAAGTCATGCAGTATAAATCAGCTAAGGAAATATGGGACAAGATTGTTCTGAGATATGAGGGAGATGAATAGGTAAAAAGGGAAAAACTCCAAACTCTCAGAATTCAATATGAAAATCTCAAAATGTATAATGTTGAAAGTGTTGCTAACTATTTTCTTCGTGTAGATGAGATTGTAAATTGTATGAAAAATTTGGGTGAAGAAGTAAAGGAAGCTGTTGTAGTTGAAAAAGTTCTAAGATCTTTGTCCCCTAGGTTTGAATCTAAAGTTTCTGCAATAGAAGACAAGGAGAATCTTCAAAACCTTAAAATGTCATAGCTGCATGGAATTCTAACTCCTTATGAGATGAGGAAAGGAGGACCATCAGATAGGAGAGAAGCTTCCCTCAAAGCATCTGGCAAAGGAGACTACTATGAGTCTGGACACATATAAGAAGAAGAAGAAGAATCAAAATTTGTCAAAAATCTTCAACGGGGCACTGGACGATTCCGAGGTAAGTTACCATTCAAATGATTTGCTTGTGGAAGAGTAGGACACTATTCTGCCAAATGTCCTCACAAGGATAAGATTGACAAGGGGAAGGAACCTGTTAGAAGGTACAAGAAATAGAATGCAAATAAGAAAAGCTATTACACTCATGAAGATAGTGATGGACTATCAAACAACGATGAATATGAACGAGGTAACCACTATAAACTTTTAATGGCTTTTGAATATGAGGATTACATGGATGCTATAGATATGGATGGTTTTTATGAAGAAATTTCTAGACTCAAAAGATGTTTAGAAGAAAGGAATAAGATCATTGATACTCTGCAAATTCAACTTGATGAAAAAGAGAAATCTCTTGAGAGGTTAGAATGTAAAATTGTTGGCCTTAGAAAAGAAATTGAGAAAACAAAGGCCCTTAATCTTAAATTTGTTAAAGGATCTGAAACTCTGGATGAGATTATCAGTGTGCAGCGATCCCCTCTAATCAAGACAGGTCTAGGGTATAATGGTGAAGCATCTCAAGCTTCCACCTCTAAAAGTTATCTTGATGCAGCAAGAAGGAGTGAGCAAAGGCCTAATAGAAATCATCAAGTAATTCAGGGACAGTCTTCCTTAAGGACAAACAGAAGCTACAACCAACCACAGGTAAAATCTTCCCAATTTTCTTCAAGAATAGATGGTGGTAGAAATTACAATCGAGTGGATGATAGTCGAAGAAATTTCTTCAATGGCCAATGTTTTTCTTGCCATAATTTTGGTCACAAGGTAGCTCAATGTGTTGCCTATAAGACAATCATGACTAGAGAAGCTCAAAAACAAAGAAGTATGCCCGCAATCACGAAGAGGACATATAACAACTTTTCCGCCCTTGAAAGTGAAATTGAATGTTCTATTTGTAATAATTTTGGTCATGAATATTCTGAATGCAGGA
>APFE030188396.1:31704-73668 GCA_000404065.3 Pinus taeda | reverse complement strand
GGGCAAAAGGAGGCTGGCATACAAACAAGAAGAACAATTGCAGAAGCTTCAAGCTATTTGGCATTACTCTCTTCCACTGAACCACAAAATGTAAGAGAAGCTTGCAAAGATGAATTCTGGGTCAAGGCAATGGATGAAGAACTTGAACAAATCGAAAAGAACAACACTTGGGAGTTGGTTCCTAGACCAAAAGATAAGAATGTCATAGGAACAAAATGGGTCTTTAAGAACAAATTGAATGAAAATGGAGAAGTTATTAGAAACAAGGCCATACTTGTCTATAAAGGATATGCTCAACAAGAAGGAATAGATTTTGAAGAAACTTTTGCTCCTGTTTCTAGACTTGAAGCCATCTGAATGTTCCTTGCTCTCTCAAGCTTTCAAAATTTCAAAGTCTTTCAAATGGACGTGAAATCAGCCTTTCTGAATGGGGACTTAGAAGAAGAAGTGTACATTGAGCAACCAGATGGTTTCATCCTTGGGAATGATCCAAATCTTGTATGCAGACTGAAAAAGGCTCTTTATGGTCTTAAACAGGCTCCAAGGGCTTGGTACTACCGGTTGGACAAATATCTTCATCAATAAGGCTTTTCAAAAGGATCAGCAGATAGCAATCTTTATGTCAAAATAGAAAATAACAAATTGCTAATACTTGTTGTGTATGTAGATGACATTATCTTTGGAAGCAGTGAAGAAGCTATGAGTCAAAGCTTTGCCTTTATGATGCAAAAATCATTCGAAATGTCTTTGCTTGGAGAACTGACATACTTTCTTGGATTACAAATCCAACAGAATGAAGGCGGTATCTTCTTATCTCAAACCAGGTACCTCAAGCAGATTCTGAAGAAGTATGGCATGGAAGATGTGAAACCAGTATGTACCCCCATGGTTACAGGATGCAGTCTTAGTGCAAATGATGAATCAGTAGCCGTACATCAGCCAACCTATAGATCCATGATTGGAAGTCTACTTTATTTGACAGGTACCCGACCAGACATCATGCATGCAGTGGGAATAGTTGGGAGATTTCAGGAAAATCCAAAGGAAACTCATCTTCAAGCAGTGAAGAGAATTTCAAATATCTTCAAGGGACTCAAAACTATGGCTTATGGTATCCTAGAGATACAGATCTCACACTTCATGCTTATACAGATGCAGATTGGGTTGGAAGAGTGGATGACAGGAAAAGCACAAGTGGTGGAGCATTCTTTATGGGTTCTAGATTAGTATCCTGGTTCAGCAAGAAACAGAGTTCGATTGCCTTATCTACAGCTGAAGCGAAATATGTGGCAGCTGCATCTTGCTGCACTCAACTCCTTTGGATGATGCAGACCCTGCAAGATTTTCAAATCACTTGTACACCACCTATCCCCATCCTATGTGATAATACAAGTGCAATCAGCATTTCAAAAAATCATGTCATGCATTCAAAGACCAAGCACATACCGATCAAGTATCACTTTCTTCGGGAATAAGTGTTGGAACAAAAGGTCAAATTGGATTATGTTCCTTCTAAGGAACAAGTTGCTGACATCTTCACCAAAACACTGCCCAGGGAAACTTTTGAATATCTCAGACAGAAGCTGGGAGTTGTTGATGTATCATCTTCCTATTAAATCTTATCAGTTTCAGAGAAAAATGGGTGTATGCGGGTTGGATAAAGAGTATCCGCGTACATACGCCGGATTGTACAGAGAAAGTTGCGTATACGGAGGCTTGATGGATATCAGAAGGAGCAGGCTCTGGTTGAAGATATTCTGATGTGGGTCTGACAAATACCATCCGGCACAGGTTCAGGGGGAGAAGATAATCTTCTAATAATGCATTGTTGGCATTATTTATAAGCTTTTGGTTCTAGTTCATAGCTGTTGTTGATTTCAGGTGGAACAAAGGCAGAGGGCGAACAGAAGGAAATCTTGGTTGCTGATCTGAATAATGATTGACAGATGTTGCTGCTATCAGTTGTTGATGACTTTTATAAGTCATGTTTTAAATATTCGTCTCTATGTCATGTATCTCTTTCTTATATGGTGTCAAGGTCATATTGGTTTCCCCTGTATGCCTGGGATGAAGATGTAATGTATTTGGTCATCATATGTAAATTTCTAATGTATTCCACTTGGTTGGATGGATGATCCCCACTTGGTTGGGATATGGATGTATGTATTAAGCCTTTTAATGGTTGGAAGGTCTTGTATTGTTGCATAAGTCTTGGTTCTTCTTAAAGAACATCCTTTTACAGATCTTGCCTAAAGTCAGGGGGAGCATGATCAGCACAGCAGAACAGATATTTCAGCATGTACTCAGGGAGAGCACAACCCTTTGCCCTTGATGACAAAGGGGGAGAATGATCTTGGTGTTGCCATCAAGTCCAAAGGGAGAGATTGTTGGCATTATGGCTCAGGTTTGGAGCTATGGCACAGGTGTTGTCCTTGATGGCAACCTTCTTTGGTAACAGATCTCAGTTCAGGCACTCAGAAAGAAGAAAAGAC
Source organism: Pinus taeda (assembly GCA_000404065.3). NCBI lineage: Eukaryota > Viridiplantae > Streptophyta > Pinopsida > Pinales > Pinaceae > Pinus > Pinus taeda. Next base: position 71,176 of record APFE030188396.1, on the reverse strand, counting down.
ATATACGCAGGTTCATCTAGACGAAGGCACGTATACACGCGGGTTATACATTACAAAAATGTGTATATGTTGGGGATCATTCTTTTGGTCCATGGCAGTTAGATCTTGGAACTTGAACCTATGTTTTGGACCATGGCGTCTCATCAGATGTGGTGATCCCTAGTTTTGGGTTCATGGTATTGAAATGTTATGGCTTTGGACCATGGTATTGGGGAAAGCCTAAGGCTATAAAAGAGGAAGGAGATCTTGTGACAAATCACCATCTGAATTATAATTGAAGATCTGAAAAGTGCTAGAGCTGGTATATTGAGTAGTGATGCAGATCTGGATCTGAAGGAAGGAGGAACCTTAGCGCAAAAGGAAGGATAAGCTCTATTCATGGGTCATAATCTTTAAGCTTGAATGATAGTATCTTTGTATGATTTTGATCTGCTAGATGTGACGCTTGCTTGACCTATCTGGTAATCTGGGTTAATTAATGATTGAATAGTTGAAAGAGTGAATTATCCTTCATAAGATCTGTACGCAGGTTCAGTAAGGCGAAGATGCGTATACACGTAGTTTCAGTGAAGTAAAGGGGCGTATACACAGGTTGTTCCATATGCAGAGGCGTATGCATTCCAGTTTCAGGCTGTTGAACTAGCGTATATATTCTAAGTTGTGATCTAACTGCTTCTGACTATTGCTACTGTGTTCTGGGTTCTGCTTTATGGTGTGATTTCTGGTACTGTGTTTTGGGTACAGTTGTAAGGAGAATATCTACTTGATTCAGATCTAATTTGTGAAAAGGAGATTGGTTGATTCTTGATGATTGTTTGATGTTCATGGATCCAATCTGAAAATTGATGAAACGTGGTCCCTGGAAGAAAGAGAAGGTTGTAGCCTTCTGTAGGCCAGCAACTACGTAGTAGAATCTTTGCTAGTGCAAGAGCTAAGGGGGTTGTAGCTCCCTTCCAGGAGAAGATGGAAAATGAAGAGAGTTGTAGCTCTCTGCAGGTTGTAGCCTACGTACTGGTAAAAAGACTGCACCAGTATATTGTAAAAGAAGTTTCTAATTGAAAAAGAAGATAGAGACGAATTGCAGCAGGTGGTTTTCACCCACATTGGGTTTCCACCTTATATCTTGTGTTCTTGTGTGTGACTGTTTCTCTGCTCTGTTTTACTATCTTTGGTTACTGTTGTTTGATTCTGCATCCCAATCATCATCAGAAAGATTAAGTAAAGTAAAAGTTTGCTTTGTATACACGGGTTTCCTTCTGCATAATCGCATATATACGTAGGGTAATTAATCTAAAGTAGCGCATATAAGTTGTTTTGAAAAAGGAATAATTACCTTGATAATACTAATTCACCCCCCCCCCTCTCAGTATTATTTCCAACATTCCTTTGGGGTAAAGGTAACTCAGGTGGTTCAATGCTGAGTTTTTCGCTCTGAAGTCTGGTAAGATGATGAGGTAAGCGGAATTGCGAAGTCTGACTACCTTGTGATACTTCAGATCTGGGAGGTGAAATCGAGAAGCCTTGAAGTTTCTGGATGATAGATTGAACTTCAGGGGACTCCAGGCTTAAATGTTCTGAAGTATGATGAGGTTGAGCAGTAGTAGTTGATCCTTCCTCTTCTCGTCTGGATACTGATATTTCAGTGTGCAAACGAGAGGTCCGAGGAGAGGTGGGTTACTCTGTGAATGGTCTGTAGGTTTTCACTTACTCGCCATTCATAGTGGATGGCCCTCCTTCTAGCGCCAGAAATGTTGATGCCCCGAAAATTGTTGTATCAACATTGGGGGATAACCACCCAGTCCGGACCTTAATACAGCTCCTTTTCCGTTTGGGATGGTGGCTCCGACTGGATATAATGGGACTAGTTTCCCAATAATGAATAAAAGGGGTGGATGAGCGATTGGTTATCTAATCTAATGATAGGCGAATAACTTAATCTATCAACAAAAATAAAAGAACTAATACTAATCCTGGGAACAATTATTCTTTGGAAATGTAGCATTTGATGATCTTTGTCTATCGATAGGCATATAGATGACTCTATCAAATAAACATAGATATTTGTTCATTCAAATATTACTTCATTTAAATAGTTAAACAAAGTGATTAATACAATATTGCTACACTTATCATTTATATCATCGATGCATACGTGATTAGAAGAAAAGCACACTATACACATCCAATAGTGGAATGAATAAAGGTTGTTGTTAAAACACATGTATATATCCGATAATAGAAAGAGCGATCAAATGACAATTCATATAAAAGAATGAGTTTAGACATAGATAATAGTACCATATGAGCTGCTAATCAATCCCAGTATCAATCGCTATTTGAAATTCTTCTTCCAACGCAGAAATACTTTCAAACAAAGACAGTAGTGCACATTCGCATAAAAGCTTCTTTGTTAAAAATCAGAATGATTGGTCCCGTTTTATAAAAGAATATCCCTGAAGTACAATAGTGCAACTTCAGGATTTAAGTCATATACAAAACTTTACGACCCTTTCTAAATACATGAAAGGGTCTATAAATACTAAACTAAGCTAAATATCTATGAAACTAAAATCCTACTTAATTGGTATCAATTGATGATAAATATCTCCTTTGTAGCGATTTGGCAGTCGGCGACATGAATCATCATTCAAGCTGTTTGCCTTTAAACCTGAGCTGACTTATCGCAAGCATTGGCTCCACTTTGGGTGGTCTGTTGAGGCGAGAATTGAGTTGGGCGGCATAGGTGGCATCTTGAATATCAGGAATGATATACTCGATTGCATCTGTAAGGCATTTGAGGGCGGCTCTCTGGTTGTGCGGTTTGACTAAAAAGAACCAATAGGCGTCCCATGTGAAACTGTTAATTCCTGCGATTAACCTTCCATTTTTCTCTAGCTCCGGGTAACATGACTGCTCCAATATTTTAGCTGCTGTCAATTTGCCTGGAGTACATTGAGAGATCATGTTAGACAAGTAAAGAGTATTATTAACCAATTCAACCAAATTACTAGTGGTTGTTTTGCATCTTGAAATTGCTCTTTCTGCCTTCATTAACTGAGACTGCGATTCTGTAAATAATATCTCTTTATGCGATTCTAAAATCCTTGGTAAATTAGCTGCCTGTCCCTGATCAGTATCTTGCCATTCAAGAAAATTGGTCAATGTTTCTTCGGCTTGATCCAAGTCTGTTCTAGCCTTTTCTGCTTTCTCACTTATTGATGTCATTAAATCGCATAATGGTTCCGCCTGGGCGATTTGTTGACATAAAAGCTTTATCTGATTTATCAATCCCTTGTTTATTTGTAATGCCTCTACTTTGAATTCATTTATCTCTGGAAGCTTCTTTGTTTGCTCTAGCTGGGCTGATAACTGACCAATCTGCTCATCTTTTCACTTCAGCATTTGTTCATTTGATGCTTTTAGTTGTGCCAATGCCTCAGATAGTTGCTTCTACTTTTGAACTGCACTCTCATCAATCCTCTGTTTCTCTTCCTACAATTGTTTAGTCAATTGGTTATTTATTTGTTGTTGTACTACCAATTGCTGTTCTGCCTGCTCCGCCTTTTGTTGTGCTTTTGATAGTTGCACTTGTAGTAAGAAGATCTCTTGGTCTTTTGTCTTCAATAAACTGCTCACCTCTGATGCCTTGTCTATTGTCACCGCCGAATAGGCTCCAGCATATTGTGATAGTTTTGTTAAATCATTAGAGGGGTCAAATTCCTCTTTCCAAAGCACATTGCCCATCACTGTTTGTTCTGGGAATAAGAAAGGTTGATCAGTCCTTCTCCTCTTCCTCTGTCGTTTCACCACAGCTTTATGTCTTGGGCTATAGAAGACATCTAAGGGAGGAATTTCTTCTATCTGCAAAATAACCTGGTCGGAAGGATCTTTGGGATTATTTCTACTTCTTTTGAACTGGGTAGGTCATTGGTTTCACCTGAAACCTGCTTTGAAGTTGCCTCCTGTGTATTGACCTCTTTTGATGTCTTGTCATCTTTAGAGCACTCAAGATTTCCGATAATTGAATTGAATTGCTGCCATTCCTGGAGCAATTTCGGATCAATTTGAGTATTTTCATTTACATTTATGCTGCTTTGTTCCTGCTCTTTCGCCTGGGTCTCCTCTTGTCTTTTCTCATGCACTTCTTCCTGTTCCTTTGATGTAACAGGAGGTTCCTTAATAAGTCGCTGCTCAGGCTCGCTTGATTCTGTTGTTGGGGTTGTCGCTAACAAATCTAGAGGCAGAGTTTGCAACCTCTGTTCTCTAAGTCTGTTAAATTCAACTAATCCTTAATCTTTGTATTCAATTAAAGCCAGTGATTTGACTTGGTACATTGACTCGGCTGATGAGAACAAGTCCTCAAACTTATCTTCTTTATGTTCAAATTTGGTCAATTGGCCTGTTCAAGTGCATTATAGGCGACTTTGCGTGGATCAAATCGCCTACTAGGGAGAGTTGCCAGAGTTAATGACTTTATTTTTTCAGATTCTTTCTCTGCATGTTTGAAGTCATGTAGAGTGTAGATACCACATCTCAGGGGAAAAGAGGGCCAGACCTGCTTCTTATTCTTCTTTAGAGTTTGTGTAACTCCATCGGACATAATTTGATAGGCTATCTCCCTAGCCAGCAGTTTATCAGGTATGTACAAAGGAAGAACGTGAGGTTTGGCTTGACTGCCAAACATTCTGATATAAGTAAACTTTTCCTCCCCGAACCAACTTCCTATTGATGTCAAATCAATCCTTGCTTGGTAGGAAATCTTAGGGGCAAGCTTATTAAAGATAGAATGATGAATGGGCAACATAAAGCCGTTGCAGATTTGGTATAAATGGTTCTTGTAGTAGGTTTTCCACAACATCTGATGGTATATGTGAATGGGCGTGGGTTCTTGCGACGTCCACCTCCATCCGAGCACAGGAAATTCAGATTTAAAACACAGGATGTATAGCATATAAGCGCTATAGTAGAATGGGGGAATAAGCCTTTCAGTGACGCGGGATTTGGTTCTAAAATCAAGAATTGCGGTTACTAATGTATCGAACAGTATAGTTGCCCAAGCCATTATTTCACCATTACATGCCGCTTCCATCAAGGGAACCATTTCTATAGTAAAATTAGCGGAATCATGTAACCCCCACAACCTACACATCATTATCCCAGCATAGCAATAACGAGAGCATAGAGAATCAACCGAGTACTTACCCGAAGATTCATGCTTGTGTTTTGCCGGATTTTGCCTCCATTCCCGAATGGGTTTGGATTTAGTCTTGTTCTCATCTCGGAATTTCTCCATAAATGCCGTGTTGTACTTCTTCTCTGGCACAGGTAAATGATACATTTGCCTCAAACCCTTAGCTTGAAATGAACCGAAGATTCTCCCATCTCTGGTGCTGAAGGTTCTGTCTGTGATTGGGATTTCCTGAATTGCCCATCTCACTACATCCGTATATGGGATAATTTGTTCCCGAGCTGCTATCCGATGAAGGAAAGAGTTGGCTAAGTCTTTTAGAGTGGCATCAGATTTTTGAGAACTATCTGCTGAGGCTTGTACTACTGTCATCACTGGTTCTTCGGCTTCAATCAAATTATAAGTACCTTGCCAAGTAGTTTTGGCGAGTCCTAGGCATGTAGTATCCGATATCAATCCTTTCTTTTTAGTTCCTGGATCAACGATGAGTTGTCCTGTGGCCGGCGAAGCGGAAGTGATTGCAGTTTTCTTAGACTTCTTCCCCATTCTGCTTGAATTCATTACTTCAGAAGAGGTATGCGCAAGAGTGATAATGAACGTAATACAAAAAATTGATAGTGCAAATCGAATATGAGTGATATGTATATCGATAAATGCATGGTGAATGATTAACTTAAGGTGGCCTCGGATACAATCTGTGAAAAGATTTTTAGGCTTACTGTTTCATTAAATGGCCGTTAAGACCTGTCAATCCTTTAAATGTCCATCATTTCGATTATTGGCCGAATGATTTGTTTAAGCGTGCCTTAGATGTTTTGGTGGTTGAGCGCAGATGAATGGCTATTCGGAAGATAAATACGAATTAATCGTAATAACTCTGCTTTAAGATTCTTTGAAATTCGCGCTTTTGGCCTTATCGCAATCGGGCGTCGGGGAAATCTTAAATTGTTACATTGGTTGCATTTGGAATCCCCGATCGCCGATAGCGATATCGCATCGCGTCGGGAGTATTGACTGGGGCACTTTAAAAGCATGCATGGTAAATCGTCGATCGTCGATAGCGATATCGAATCGCATTAGAGCGAAAAGGAATTTTATTGCGCCAACTTATTATTGCCGATATTCGATAGCCTATTTCGCATCGGAGAAAACCAATGGGTCTTTAAGTTGTGCTTCCTTTGTCATTGCGATATGCGATCTTGCGATCGCTTTATCGCAATGATAAAAGATTAATCATTTATATATAAGGCCTTTGATTGGTTTATCAAAAAGGTTTATTAATGTTTTTTTTATTTTGTTTTCAGACATTTTTTATTAAGACTAAGTTGATACCAATTAAAATTTAAAAGGGACCCATTTCACATTATAGTTTTGGGATAATAATGATATGAAATGGGGGGGTGTTGTAGAGCACAACACATTCTTAGCTAGATAACTGTTTATGATTTCTTGGAAATATTTGCAATGGTTATCCTACTTCTTAACATTGTTGTAGTTTACAAGGTAGCCCATTTCACAGATCTAGTACTTCTTATCCTACTTCTAGATCATATTTTCTAAATTCAACTCATCTTTTCCATGTTGACATAAAATGATCTGTAAATGAAAAGAGAGACAAGTTTTATTGTAGGGGTTATTGATCTGTAGGAAGGGAGTCCTCCAACCAACTCCACCAAGGTCTTCTCCACCTTCCGTTCATGCATACTAACCCATATTCCAAACCTCTATTTTCCAACCACCATGAGCAAGTTGTCTTAGGCGAATCTGACCTTCTCGGAGTGCTGGGCTTGGCCTTGGGTGATTCTCACCTCCCCTACACCTTCCACAACTATCATGCGCCTTTCCAACACTTCACATCACCATTCATTTCCTCCAAAAACTCTCAGTCAACTTCCTATAGCAGTTCAGGACATCGTGTGGCAGTTCAGGACATCATGTAGCAGTTTCCTATAGCAAACCTATAGCAGCTTGTTTTGACCCTGTTTTGACCTAAAATGATAATATAGCCTAGTGTAGGAGTAGGTTAACCCCTCATCTTGGACTCCATGACCAAAAGTTCCACCTAGATGAGTCTTTTCATTCGTTTCCCTCCTGTAAGATTAGACAAGCATTAGCTTTTATATTTCTGAATTTAGAAATTAAAGCTTTTGTCTATTATGCAAGTGAGAATGAGATAGTTAATGCATGCATGTTTGAATTGTAAAATGAGAGAATAACTTTACATTTCCAAGCATTCTTGGTAGCGAGATGATCAAGTGAAAGATTCACATAGTTTCCTTTTTGCAAGTGGTTTGTGTCATTTCATAGCTAGATGATTTATGTCATTTCATAGAATTTACAAGTTGTAGCTTTCATTTCCTAAATTAACAAGAATTTACCTTCCCTGCACTAGAAATAGCTTTACATTCCATTGTCAGTAGTAAAAATCCCTTTAGTTCAATAGAAGAATGGCCTTGAACCCTAACGGTCAAGTTCCCTAGTTGAGAGGTGACATGAGTAGAATGATGCATCTGTTGTGTGAATAGCACTATCAAATCCAAGTTTCTACGAAACCCCAGGTTTATAAAGTTAATTTGGTAGCCCTAGGAGTTGCAGTACTCTTGTTGCAATACTAGGGCTCATCACTATGTACATATGGTTTTGTGAGTATGACTATACAAGTGTCGTTGTGTGCATGTAGTTGATGGGCATCTAAATTAGACATAAATTAAGGCCCATGCCTCTAATTTAAAACATAAATTAAGGCCTATGACAATCCTTCAGCATAGTAAACCTCTCTTTTTGCATTAGATAACTTATTTCTAACTTTAATATATTCATTAGGAAGGTTTATGAATAATTGAATATTTGTGCCTAATATTATTTATTTTTTCTGGAATATTATGAGAATATTGGGAAAATTATGAAGAATTGGAAGAGGAGATAATTTAGGGACTTGTTCCCTACTACTAGAGGATCAATAATAAATAATAGTCAACAAGATATTATGGAATTATGCCACAAATTGTGGAACTCCAATGATTGAGAAAATCTAGGAATGTGTTCCACTAGTCAAGGTAGTAGATCCACTAATCAAGGGATTTCGTGGGGAAAGCTTCCTCCATTATTGGGGAATGATTCTTAATCATTTTGTATAAGTACGAACTCTAATTTTCCTCTAGGGAGTGATTGAGAAAATCTAGGAATGTGTTCCTTGCCATTTAATGCAAATTCCTAGTATTGGAGACTAGATCCACTAATCAAGGGATTTTGGTGGGGAAATTTTCCTCCATTCATCGGGAATGTTTCCTAATAATTTTTTATAAGTACCAAGTCGAATTTTCCTCTAGGGAGGGATTTTTTTTATTAGTGTTACTGTGGAGAGAGCTTGTATTCTTACAGCTCCATTGTATTTTCTTGCAGGGATGTAATTCTATTAATGAAAATAATGAAGATTGGTGTGATGTTCATCTTCTAAATCTTGTTCTCCTCCATAGGTCTCTAAGTTTCCTTGGGATTGGCCATACCAGGAACCTCAAAGCCCTTTTGTATCATTTTATTTCCTTCTTTCCATTGCTTATTCACATGCATCTCTATTTTTTATTTTTTTCTATTTCTTCATTTAGTATTAATGATTTCTTGTTGTAGGATTGAGTTAAATGGTTAATGTAAGTTCTTTTGCGGGATAAAAAGCATTATTTAATCCTTGGAAAAGTTTTGAAAGTTCATAGGAATCATTGAGTTGCTTGGATTAGTCTTCTTATTCCCAAATCTGGATTGCTGGACCTCCTTTTTAGCAAAGAACAATAAATTTCTGCTATTTTTTAGAGCATGCTAACAAGCTTCAATGAAATTGATTCCACTTGCATTAGATCACAAAAAAATTATAGCTCATAAAAAAAGTTACCACATTTCATTTTCACTTCATTTGGTTAGGCATTCTTCAGATTGACTAGCTCAATAGTTCTCGAATTTCTAGATTTTCAACTAGTAATTTTTTTTTTTTTTTTTTTTGCATGGGTTAACAGAGGTCTTTTTGAGTGATTCCACTTGGAATGGGGACTTAAGACATCCTAGTTAATAAAAAAAAATGTCCCATCCAATTTGGATTTTCTTTTCTTGGTCATTAAACCCTCACCAAATTCATCATTTCACAAGGAAACTTCTCAAAGCTTTTTGAGCAAATCCGTCCATCTCCCCACTTTGGTTTTGAGTTCCAAGTGATCCTAGGCATTTTCTCACTCCATTTCACCCATCCACCACCTTACCTAAGCCTTCCATCACCTCCAACGCCTCACATTTTTCTCTCGGTTGTATCTTGTAGGTTCACTGTAATTCCTACAGGATCATCCTGTAGGTTTCTAGTACATCCTGTAGGTTTTCCTGAAATTGCTTGTTTTGAGGCTGAATTGATGGAAAACCTCTAGGAAGTCACCAAAAGCCTCCCAAGGGTCTCCCATACCTTCCAACCATCTCCTAACCTTTCCATAAAACCTACAACATCCTTAATTCACCTACCACATTACCAAAGGAAATTAGTTTGCATACTTGATTTTGCATGAAAAGATAAAAAGACAAAAATAGATTTATTTAAGTCCCTCTACTTGCAGATTAGTGATGTTTGATGCTTCTTATTTACATGCTTAGATAGTACCATTTGGTTCATGATAATTTATCATTATTGCAAAGCATAGTTTCTTGATAGTTAATTAGGAAATGGTGTGATTTAGCATTGAATTCTCATCTCTTTCCTTGTACTTTCTTTCATGCAATAGGTTAAGGTTCCATTTCGAACATTTCATTTTCTGCAATTAGTTTAGGATTTGGCTTTAGTACATGCACTCCATTACATCATGACAAAAAAGGAAGGACACATTGTATGCCACATTTATAGTGCCAACACCTCTTAAGTTTGTACGAACCCCAGGTTGATCATTAAAGTTGGTAGCCTTAGGAGTTGCAACATTCTTGTTGCAATACCGAGGCTCATCAGTAATGTTGTGTGCATGTTGTACATGTGGTGCTCTGTGCAAGTAGTGTTGTGTACATGTCATGCATGTGGCGTTGTGTACATGTAGTGTCGTTTACATGTCATGCATGTGGTGTTGTGTACATGTATTGTCATGTACATGTCATGCATGTGTTACTGTGTACATGTGGTATTGTGTACACATTGTACAGGTGGTGCAGTGCACGTGTGGCATTGTGTACACGTTGTGTAGGTGGTGTCATGTATGTGTGATGTTGTGCACACGTTGTGTAGGTGGTTGTAGTGTACAAGTGGTACAGTGTACATGTGGTACACATGGTACTGGTGTCAATGCATGTATTACATGGAGTTGTATGATGTGTGTAGTTGTATGTGTGTGATGCAAACTATGTGTATGTGCACAAGGTTGAGGAGAAGGCACTGGCTATTTTTCAAGTGTGGTAACCAATCCAAAGTGCATATGGAATAAAGACAAGGGTAGAAATGAAGTATTGATGAAAGGATAAGTATCAACATCTTATTTCAGTTTTATTATGCATGTGATTTATGAATATGGTATATGCTGATTATATGTAATCTATGATTCTAGTTTATGATGGTTACATGTGATTTATGATGTTGATCTATGATGGTTGTGTACTGAGCTAACCAGATGTGATATGTTTATGCATGATGCTTTGATCAAACAATTACTTTAACTTCTTGTGGCTGGAAGCGAACATAATTGCAAGTGTACCTTATTGACAAGCTACCAATGAGGTATGATTTGAGGTTATTTCAATTTGTTTGAATCTGATGGAAATTATGTGTTTGGAATAGGAATGCATGAACATGCCCGGTTGGGTGGTTGAAATCGAATGCAAGAATTTGTAACAACAAAATAAATTGGAACATGCAATAGTGTGCTAATAGAGCACTTCAGGAGCAAGATGATTGTGGGACACTGACACCCAGTAGTGTCCATTTATTTCCATGAGCATGCTACGATGGGTATGATGGTTTTGAGGCAGGTATATGCCTTGGATTTTTGATCTTATAATGTGAGGAAGCCTTTCCAAGGGATGGATCACCCGAGATAGTGGATGTCGGGGAACTTGGAAGGTGAGTGACTGTAGGGAAGGGGGTGACCAAATTTCTTGAGGGACATTGTAGTAGAGAAGGGAGAGTCACAAATATATTGGTTTTGGTCATCAACATTGCCAAATGGAATCAGATGCACATTGGGAGTACGTCTTGGAACAGTGAACCGATAATTTTTTGCTGAGGGGACAGGTAGCACAGGATTGTAGTGCTAGACCTTAGATGTAGCTTTGACTGTGACAGTGGATTTTGGACTTCGTGGGAAGGAGGTGAATCCTGGTACTACTTTTGAGGGTGGAGGTGTGATCCTCTATATTCCCTTGTTGATTGATACAAGAATCATATCCTTTTATTTGCTGGTTTAACAAATGTGCATGTGTGTATATGTGGTTATTATAAATACCATAATGAGATGTATTATAAAGCTCCAGTATGATTTTTTCTTTTGAGCATGTTATTCATTGTAAATACCGCATCGAGCTATGTTATAAAGCTCCATGGGCAGTGTGTTTACTTTTCAGTGATTTTGTTGAGGTCTTGCTGTGGTTTAACACTAAATATAGTTTTACCCAAGGGGGAGGGTTTTGTAATAGCCCTGGTTAAAAACTTATGTAAAATAATAACCACGATTGATGGGACACTTATTCCAAGCTGAATGTTAGGCAAGACATCCTAGTGTGGGTATTCATCAATCTAATGGCTAAGGAAATTGGAAAAGGAAATAGGTAAGGCATTGGAAAGGGAAAATGGAAATTTTGGCACATTTATTTATGAAAATAATAGAAATTAGGAGAAAAGGAAGGTGAAAGGTCACAGGTTGCATGTGAGGAGGAAATTGAAGAGAAATGATGGAAAATGAAGAAAATAGAGGCCTCATTAGTAAAAAGGCTTCTAAGGATCAATTGGCAAGCTTCTTCTTTTTAGTGTTAATCTCTTAGTCAATGTAAGCTCTTGGCTCAAGCTTTTTCTAAGGTTAGGCATGGGATAAAGAAAGGAAAAGAAGGTAAGAAGAAAGAAGCAACAAGCAGGGAAAGGCATGATCAAGCATCTACAACATGATTCTTTGCAGATATTGATTTGCATATGTGTTTTCCTTGCTAGATTCGACATGCATGGTATTTAATGTGGTTCTTTTGCTCTTGTGGCATGGGTTTTTCCAAGTGTAATAGTGTTTTCAACCTAGCATTTCCATTTTCGAATAGCCATGGTGTGATGGGGTTCTCATGTTTTGGTCGAGAAGGACTGCCAGATAGATGCGAAGCTAAGTGGGGTGGATCTCTGAATGACATATCACATGGCCTAGTGGTCCCTGAACCATACTATGGATCACAGTAAAGCCACTAGCCTAGTGACCCTTGACCCAGATTGTGGGTTGCAGTAAATCTAGGATTGTGTTGCCTCGATGGGCCTAGGAATCCTTTTTGATGAGTGGTAGGATATACGGTAAATCCAAGAGGTGGTTTGATTTCTATTAGGCATAGTAATCTCGGGTTTAGGATATGTGGTAAATCCTAGAGAGTGGGTCTTGGTTTAGGGCCTAGTGATCCAGGTTTGGATTACGGTAAAGGCTGAGAGACTAGGAGATAGGAATATTCCTCATGGTGTAGGTGGATAAATATGGCCACATCCATGTCTGTATGACCTAGTGATTGGGTGGAGATCAAGGTAAAGCTTATTATTATGTGTTCATTATTTTGGCTTAGTGATCTGGGATGGATTACAGTAAAGCCTAGTTTCTATTGATGAGGGTGAGGTGGTTTAACCTTGGTATGCCCTAGTTGGTTCTTTTGGTTTTAGTCCCACATTCATGCTTGGATATGGAACGAGGGTGAATAGATGAAGACATATTTGGCTCAACCATTCTATGGTCGGGTGGAATGTGGTAGTCCCATCTCCGATTGGTTTATTGCATTTATTAATGAGGAATTCATTCCCTTGATTTTCATGTGTAAATGTACTGATGTATATGTGGATTTTATGGTTGATATGCTTATGATATTTCTTTCCCTATAATGCTGGTTATATGTATGTTTTATGACAACAACTATGTATGGGTCTTAGCATGTTTTTACTTGTAAATGAATGGATAATGTATCTATGGCCTAATAGATGATAATGCAGCAAATGGGATGAGGGAAAAATGGTTCATAGAGATTCTTAGATAAGTATGAGATCACTACACTTAATTATGTTGTTTACACCTGTAGGTTACTGTTGATGATATGTTTGTTGAAATTACTGTCATGGCTAGTAGGTATCTGATTAAGGTCTTGTTCAACTTATTTCTTTTGCATCATTGTTTCCCTATTATTTTACTATTCCTAAGTTATCATTCCATTATGTGTAGTGACCTAGGATCTAAGCCTGAAAAAGTGGCTCAAATTGTGGGGTCACTGGCATAGCACTGACAAATTTAGTCTCTGGTCGCTAGTAGGCAAGCCTATGAGAACGAATTTGGTTTTTGGACTCTCTCTTTCCTATAGCATGGGAGTGACTGAGGTCTAAGATGTCCAAAACATTAGTGGGACCTAGGGACAAGATGTCTGAGTGGCTGACATGTCTCCTAAGAGTTTTGTTGTTGATGTGGATAGTTTAATTGATGTGTTCCATTGATTCCACTTCCTTAATGTCACATAGGAGGTTGAATCCAATCATAATAGCCTCTCATCACATGTTTACCAAGTTGACATGCTTACTAGGGTAGATGTGGGAGGAGGGTGTTATAATAAAAAAACTGAAGAAAATAGTCAAAAGGCGAAAGGATAAATTATGTACTAACTCATCAAACATACCTCATCATCTTCTCAAACTATATTGATTTCAATAATGGATCTTAAGAGGAATCAACTTAAACTCTCCCTATTGCATCCCACTTCCTATTTACTCCCCACGGGAGTTGAATTTAAGATTGTGTACTTATCTCTCAACACTGTTGATGTCCCTATGCCTCACAATATTAATTCACATAGGAAGAATGGTAAGATGATATATTGTTATTTAACCAAAGCTTCATTGTCAGTTAGAAAAGTAGAAAAGTTTTTAGAAAAGGCATCTAACATAATCAAGTAGTAAAAGGCATATTCTAGGGCTCTGTATTTATAGAATGAAGGCTTCAAAGAGTTGATCATTAAGATGGGTGTTGACCCTGTTACAAGTCAATTTGGGCACATTAACCCTAGTATCCAGATCCGTATATTAGGGTCCATCAGTCTCTAATTTAGTTTTTTTCATTCCCTAATGAATTTAACCTACATCATGCTTGCCTCCCAAGAGTTTCCATGTCACCATTCATCCAAAAAATGCCCCTAAGGAGATCAGTGCAGGTGGCCCTTTATCGGGTTGCATTGCAATGCAGGAATTGCACTGTCTAGGTGCACTGCAGCACAATTGGCCTTTGTTTCACCTGCACTAAGCGAGATTCATCAAATTTTATAAATGAATCCACTGGATTCCTCATCCAGTGGATGCTTCTGGAAGTTTCCAGATGGATTGAGCTTGCATCTGGATGAGGAAGTGGATGAATGAACCTTAATCCATTATCCCTTCCTCCATGGAACCACTTCCCAATTTTGGCAGAGCATTCATGAGGGCCATTAGTGGTTTAACCTCCTCCATTCAGCTATAAATTGACCAAGCATTCAAAGGCTGGTTGGGGTTGGAATTTCTTGAGCTAAGGAAATGTTGTTTGAATGAGATTAGTAAGCGTATTGTAATGATGTTGAATTGTTGCTTCATGAGGAGAGAAGGGTTTGAAGCTGGAAGGATGATACTGAATCGAGCATGAATCTTCATGGGTTGCAATCTTTCCTTCTATTAATAAATAATTCTAAGATTTTTCCATTCATTTGTTTATATGATGTATATCGTATTTTGGATTCTATGATATGTTTAGTTAGCATATTGTTATTGTATGCTTTGATGGGATTCTGTCTCGGCTTGTGTGCAGGTACTTTCCAAGCGATTTATGTACGAAAAGGAGTGGAAAAATAGGTCAAAGGAGAGAGGGATCAAGAGAAAGTTCCAGGTTGGTTGCTTTCTTTCCTTCTCTATCTGATAATTATAGGAAAAGCAGCGAATTACATTTTCTATTGTTTCTAAATTAGCTACTAGGTCTAGAGGGTTAGGTGTTTGAAGAAACACTAAATTTGCCCAAAACAAAATGGCTACTCCACTGGGGAGCGATCCTATCCCTTATAGTAGCTTATCAATCTCTTAAAACACTTTGACATAACCTTCTAACACTTATTAAATTCAAGTTCAATTCACTGAAAATTGAGTCAATTTTGAGCATAGAATTGTCTTACTCTAATTAGCGCACCTCTGTGACTGACACATTGCACTGCAGTGCACCTTCTGCATAAACTCAGTGTGATTTAGTGCACTGTCTCTAACTAAGGCCTGCGGTGATCCCTTTAGGGTTAGTTTTCCCATCTAGGAACTGAACACTTTTGTCAATTTTCAATAGTTTGAATTGCTTGTTGGATGTAAATGAGGTCTTGTCTCTGAAAACAACGTTTGTTTCCTCATTTCGCCTCTATTCAGACGGGATTGTTGAATGTTTTTTATGTATTTGTTTTATCATTTGTAGTCCATTGTCGAATAGTTTTGATCGATTTTTTTGTCAAAAATGAAGTGTCGTAAAGTCTTCCTTCATAAATAATCGATTGATCTATTTGTGAATTTGATTCATATTTTCATTTAAAGTGTCGAAAATATTCATTCCTTTAAATGTTGAAAGTGTCATTCAGTCTTCCTTTCCCTTTGAGAGAAATTGTCATAAATCGACATTTTTTGTGAAAGAGGTTTTGGATCATTTGTGCATTAGTTTTTCTTTTTGCATCATTCACATTAAGAGGAACTGTAAAAAAATAAAAATGAAATACATGCAATTGCTTTTTAGAGTTTGAGTTTGTGTGTTCAAAAGGAATGATTTAGGGAATTGCATTAGTTTGTTCTCTTTGTTTTTTGTTCAAAAAGTACTTGTATTCTCTATCCCTCATAGCTAGAATTTTCATTGTTGAAAACAAATGGAAAGAGTGCTTCTCATTCTAGTTGCATTCTTTGGAATTTCGAAAAACATCTCGTGGTGCACCCTCAAAGGAAAATTTTAAGCAAGATCAACCTAAAATTTACATCAATTAACCTAATAGTGCATTGGAACTGAACGAAAACATCTAGAGGTCCAGGCTAGAGACGTGTTCCCGCGTCTTTAAACCTAGTGGCTATCATTTTCATTGAGGTTGGGTGATTCCTCCTCTCTGATTCGATAAGTACTAGTACAGACTTTTGCTCCCTGTACCGTCGAGTATATAGTGGGAGACTCCAATAGGTTGAAATCCTTTATCCTTAGGAAGCCGAGTCTACTGCCTTCCTGATCACAATGCACCAAACACAACATTCAGGAAGACTGACTGCCGTACGGTAAATCCTTGGTAATTTCTCTTTCATTTACCACCAAGGTGTATATTGTAGTTTTGTGATTAGTTTGGTAAACCCTCTTGTCTAGAATCTCTAGAGTAGTCACTTTCATTCCTTTTTGACTCCTTAAAAGAAAAGGTTCATCTAAGCACTTTTCCTTTCAGGCTCATTAAACATCGAAAGCGACTAGAGTCATCTTTTATTTTTTCTCGACTCTTAAAAAATGAAAAATCGAAATTATGTTCTAGTGTCGTAAAATTTAATTGACCGTGAATAAAATCCTTGTCCCTTAGTTGAGTTTAGGTTGATAACAACAATCAACAATTCTGGAGGAACATCGACCTCCACTCCATCGTTCGAGGAGAGTTACAAGCAAACCGCCCTTGCCACTGAAAGCGACTCCCATCCAGTCAAGGCGGACTCATCAAACTGAGTCTGGTACTTCAAAAGTTTCTGATGCTTCATCTGAATTACCAGAGCCACCTATCACAGCTAGTACTGAGCCTCCAATTACTCCAACTATTTCTGGTACATCTGTTACACAAGAAGAAGTTACTCAACTACTTGAGGCCACTATAATGGAAACAAGTGAACAAGTAACTGAAGTTGATCCACAACTTGAATTTAATCAACCAAAAATTACTTCAGAACTTGAAGTATTTCAATTGGAATTTGATCCAGAACCTATAGCAGTTGAAACCGAAGACATTCCTGAACCTGAAGTTGTTCATGAACCTTCTCTTGAAATTCAAATTCTTTTACCAGAACATTTGGAATTTGAACTTGAACATTCTGAAGTTGTTACTGAAATACCTCAGTCATATGTAGTTCCTGAAACTCCGTCTTTAACACCAGAAGCCTTTTTTCGACCTGACGGTGAAATCCTTCCACCTAGATTAATTTTTGTAGAGGAAGAAGCTGAGGAAGATTATACCCTCAGGACTCGATATCATTTTGGACCTGGTTTGTATCTTTATTCTCAATCCCTTCCTTGTTCTGCTACTGCCTCTGAGATCCCACCTGATTCATTAGGTCAACTTTTGGGTCAGTTAACCATGGCAAAACAACTGCAAACATCTCATACTGCTTCATCTGATGCAGCTGTGGTAGAATCCTTTGCTGCTACTTCTTCGATGTTTACTACCACACTTGAGTCACAATTATATGGACAACTGTCCATCCCGACTAGTTATCAGTCTATGTCCAGAATCACTCAAGGGTTTCTTCTTTGCCATGGTCATCACCCATGTCGTCATCAGAAATTTTAACTGGCTCTTCTTATCAGGGACAATAGTTTGATCCTTATTACTAGTATCAAACTGGGCAATTTGGTGAACAAAGACCCGTATATCCTCTTAACACTGGATTGCCACCATATGGTCAGCAATATGTTTATTCACCACATCCTCCCTATCAAGGAGGACAACCCTATGGTTATGTTCCATTGTATTCAGGTCAACCTGAAATGAGAGTCTGTCAGTGGCAGCCAACTATGCCACCACAATCAAGGCTTGTGTATCTGACACAACCTATGCAAACTGAGCCAAATATATCGAACCAACCTTTCGTAACTATGGAATCATAGATACAAGCTCAACCTGTTGTATCTCAACCTATGCAAGTTAGTTCCACTACCTCGCAACCACAAGTTTCGAGTCAGCAAACCCAAACTTCTCAGGTTTTTATGCAACAACCGATTGCTTCTGGGGTACAATTACCTCAAGTTGCTGTGTCATTATCTGGAGTGACTCAAGTTGCTATAGGTTTAGTTTAACCTTAGCCTAGTCAAATTGGCATTGGGGGATAATATCAAACTTCATAACCGATACCCCAACAACCTTGGTAGCCACAATATCCACAACCTCCTTTTCATAATTTCCAACCTCACTATGGGCCTGCTTTTCAAGCTTAACCTGGTCAAGGACAATATCAAGTGTATCAGGGTCCTGCATATCAAGCCCAACCCAATTACGGACAATTACAAGGTCAACCTAGTTTTAATCCATATACCAGATATGTCCCACTGCCATATCAAGGATATCCGCCTTATGCGGGTATGCAAAGGCCTATGGCACAGTCAATTCCATCTTATCTTAGATATGCTCAACCTGATGTAAATCGGCAGTTTTGATTTATGGCAACTCTAGAATTACCAAATTTAAACTAGCTCACCAATGATCCAATTTTTGTATGCACCATGGTGAGCGGTAATTCCTTATAAGTTTCCTTCCAATATTACAAAGTTTAAGGGAAATCCTGGAGAAGACCCGTTAAATCACATTATGACTTATCATTTATGGTGTTCTTCAAACTCCTTGAATGATGATTTGGTAAGACTCCATCTTTTCCAAAGAACACTCACTGGTTTGGCAACTAAGTGGTATATTGAATTGCCGACAGCTTCTTTTAATAATTTCACCCATTTAGCCACTACCTTCTTGACCCACTTCTAGTTATCGATTAGATATGAAACTGGAACATAACTTTTGACCA
The DNA here is from genome assembly GCA_000404065.3 of Pinus taeda. Taxonomy (NCBI): domain Eukaryota; kingdom Viridiplantae; phylum Streptophyta; class Pinopsida; order Pinales; family Pinaceae; genus Pinus; species Pinus taeda. Next base: position 52,028 of record APFE030188396.1, on the reverse strand, counting down.
ACTTTAAAAAATGACTTCTATTCACATATCAAATCATATTCATGAGTGGCATCATTGTCGTCGAATGGTTAAAACCTATGTTCTTGATCAGCCTCTAGCTGAGTGGTTGATTAAGTCCTTATTGCCATCTATCACTGAGGATGTGGCTAAAGGTGGAGTTGTTATAGAAGAGCAAGTAATTGCTCGTGCCCAATACTTGGATTTCATTTACACACAATTTGGCACGCTCTATGACAAAATTCCACATGCTCCATGGCTAAATCAATCCATTCCACCTCCATCATCGAATAGGGACTCTCATGCTGGAGATGGTGTGATCGGTTCCTTGAGCACGCAGATGGCTAGTAGACCATCTGGTCAATCACTTGCCACGAATCAAACTGTAAATGCATCTAAGGTTCCTACTTCCGAGATTAATTTCATTTCATCTGACAAAGGTAAGAATCAAAAGCAATAAGGAAGTAAGAAAAAACGGAAAAATAAAAATAAAACTAAAAACCATCCTCAAGAGAAATCATTTGATTCCTCTAATCTGAGAAAGAAACATTGTTATCCATGTTTGATATGTAATGACAAACACTTTACAAGAGATTGTCCTCACCGCTTGGAAGTTTCTAAGATGTTAAAAACTTCTACCACATCCGTAGTGTTGACAGATCAGTTTCCAAACCCGGATACCAATATCGTTGTAACTAAAAATGCTTCCACATCCCAGGTATTAATTTTATCCATCGCAAAAACTAAAGATGAGATTTTGGTTCAGACACATAGTAAAGATTATGGTAACCCACCATCATTGTCAAATAATCAGGCCCTGACCAACCTGGTTCTTCGAATTAGACCAATTCGGAAAATATTCCACTACCCATTACACCAGAGTTAACAATAAAGCTGTTCAAAATTATAACATAGTAGAGGATCTTGCTTAGTCTCCTTCTGCTATGTCTACGCTCGAGGTGTTAGAAAATTGCCCATCCCAGAAGCAGGATTTACTATCGGCAATAGGTGGAGTAGATCCAGCGGATTCTAATATTGTGGTTTTTAATCACTCTGGATATACACCGCAGTTACTAGCACAATTAGCTTTTCTAATTCAGGTTAAATCTCTCAACAAAAATATTCATCGAACCATTATAGATGAGGGAGCTTCCACTTGTATTATGTCAATGAGCTGTTGGAAAACACTGGGGTCACCTACATTATCAAGATCACCAACTACATTGAAGTTTTGATGGAAGAACTTATACTTCATGTGGGATTTTGAATAACTTACAAGTAGAACTAGCGGAAAAAATGGCAACTCTTGAGATTGAGGTAGTTGATGGAGCCCTTGATTACAACATTTTACTTGGACGACCATGGGTTTATGTTATGGCTGTTGTTGTTTCCACGTACTTTCGTACGATTGCTTTTCCTCATAAAGGTGGAATAACAATTATTTATCAAACCTCATTCTTTGCCTCTAGTTCTCAAGTTATGGGAAGCATTCTATTTGTTAACGAGCCACCGCTTTCACTTCAATCTATTGGTGTAGGTTTTTTCAAAGATCCCTCCTTAATGCGCACTTTCAAACTTCCTCCACCATCTTGAATGTCGGAAGTTGCGAGAGTTGAGACATGTAATATGTTATCCTCTACTTCATCTAATTTAAAGAGGATCACCAATAGTATTTAGGACGAGAGTTTTATTGAGGTTATGCCACGAAGTCCCATCGAACTCGCATAGCAATCAATTTTTCTTGCTTGTGCGGCATTTTCAAATCCGCATTCACCGATTGTATGGGTAGATCGTTCACATGAATATGGTACTTCTTCCAGTCCTTTTACTTGTATATATTCTACAGATGAGGAAATCATGCAATCAATGATGATACAAGAAGAACCATGGGAAGATTATCCTCATTGTTCCCATCTTCCAAATTCCAGTGAAGATTATTCCGATGAGCTAGTACACACTTCAATTGTAGATTTCTAATTCTGTTAGAATAGATTCAGTAGATTTTGAGCATAATTTGTCTAACATAGAAGAAAACATTTCTATAGACATTTCGACCAAGCCTAACATTGTAGAAAAAGTTCTTGTCGGAAAATCTTGTTCTCCTTTGGAACTCAATATTTACCGTGCTCTATTTCTTGAATTTAGAGATGTATTTGCATGGTCTTATGAGGACATGCCAGGCATTGATTCAAGCATTGTTGAACATCAAATCAAAATGTACCATGATGTCAAACCAATATGACAGCGGCTTCGACCTGTAAATCCAAAGAAAGTTGTTTCCATTAAGACAGAGGTTGAAAAACGTTTACCCTATATCTCTTACAGATTGGGTATCAAATATTGTTCTCGTGATGAAGAAACAAGGAAGAGTCCGAGTGTGTGTCAATTACCGGGATGTAAATAAAGCATGTCCAAAATACAATTATCCTACACCCTCCATCGACCAGATTATTGACAAATGTGTCGGATGTGAAATCTTTTCATTCATGGGTGGATTTTCCTGTTACAATCAAATCAATATTCGCCGAGACGATCAATAAAAAAATGCATTTATTTGTCCCTGGGGCACGTTCGCATATAGGAAGTTACCTTTTGGTTTGAAGAATGCAGGGGCTACATTTTAGAAGGAAATGAATTATGCCTTCCATGACATCAAGAACATTGTACAACCATATTTTGATGATTTGCCTTCTCATTCATGAAAGCAGACTGATCACCCACAACATCTTAGAGCAATATTCTTACGGTGTCGACACTACAAAAGAAGACTCAATCCACACAAGTGTGTGTTTTGTGTTGGCTCTGATCGATTGCTTGGATTTGTGTTCTCAAAAGATGGAATTCGATTTGATCCAACTAAGGTTCAGGAAATACTTGAATTGCCTCCACCTTTGAATTTGCTAGAGTTACAAAAACTTCAAGGGAAGGCAAACTTTCTCAGAAGGTTCATTCCAAACTATGCTGAAATGGCTAAATATTTTACACGTCTGTTGAAGAAAGAGGTACCCCTCCATTCGGATTAGGTTGCGCAAGCTTCCTTTAGTTCTCTTAAAGATTCCCTGATTAGAGCATCATTAATGTATGCCCCAAATTATCAACAAGACTATTACCTGTATCGCACCGCTATAGATACAACCATCAGAATGGTTTTAGTCCAAGAAGAGGATGGAATAGAACATCCGCTATAATATTTGAGCCAAAAGCTCAATGATACAGAAAGGAAATATTTGTATGTGGAAAAGTTAGCTTTGGCAGCTGTTCAAGTTGTGTAGAGGTTTCGTCACTATATTCTCCTGCATAAAACTACAATTATCTCCAAATGCAACCCTATGACATATATTCTGTCACGTCAATTGCTGGGGGGAAATATTTGAAGTGGATAGTTATACTATAGGAATTTGATTTGGAATTCATTAAGTCTAACTCAAATAAATCTCTCGTATTTTCCAAACTACTTTTCGATCTTCCCTCATCTGCCAACGATTCAACATTAGAAACATCAATCGTGGATGAATCTCTGTTTCTCATTCCATCAAGTGATCCATGGTATGGGGATATACTGATCTATCTCCAGACCCAATCTTTCTGGCCCAATAACTCGCGCTCTCAATAGTGACGTATCCGATACCAAGCCAAAAACTACCTGATCATTGGTGACACGCTTTACCGCGTGGTATTGATACAATTTTACGTAGGTGCCTCACTCATGAGGAGGCAAAGAAAGCTTTGAATGAATGTCATTCAGGTGCTTGTGGAGGAAATTTGTCCAGATATGCAACAACACAGAGAATTCTCCATGTTGGATACTTTTGGCCAACAATATTCAAAGATTGCATAATTACCGTCAGAAGTTGTCATGCATGTCAATTATTTGATCAGAAAGCTAGACTACCACCTGCACCTTTGCATCCAGTGGTTGTTGTTGGACCATTCACAAAATAAGGCATTTATTTCATGACATGTAACCCCACCTCGAATAGGGGGCATGGGTATATTATAGTCGTTGTTGACTATTTTACCAAATGGGTTGAGGCGATGCCTACATTAAACAATAGTGGTGAAATGACTGCATTGTTTTTCTTCAACCACATGGCTGCCAAGTTTGGTGTACCACAGGCCATAGTTATAGATCATGGATCGCATTTTCGCAATCACATGATGGTTGAGTTATCTGCCAAATTAGGATTGTCACAGGATAGTTCTACTCCATACTATCCACAAGCTAATGGACAAGTTGAGGCTATCAACAAGGTCCTTAAGCGCATGTTGCAACAAATGATTGGAGTTCACAAAATAAATTGGAATTTAATCATGTACTCAGCTTTCTAGGAATATCAAACCTCAGTGAGAAATGCTACTGGATTCATACCCTTTTAGTTGTTGTATGGTTTGGAAGCAATCTTGCCAATTCAATGTGAAATTTCGTCACTCAAACATGCAATTGACTTGCTACCTGACACTTCTAAGGAAGAAGCATGTTTCTTGGAATTAATCCTTCTGGATGAGACCTATCATGACGCAGCATTGGCTAACGAAGTGCATAAGAAATGGGTAAAGGAGCAATATTATCAAAATGTCAAGCATCGAGTTTTCTCAAAAGGTAACCTGGTCTTGCTTTAGGATCAAGATTCTCATAAAATTGGAGCAGGAAAATTTGACCCACTTTGGATGGACCATTATATTGTTAAGTGCATTTTGATGAAAGGTGCCTATGAGTTAGTAGATTATGAAGAAATTCCATTGTCTAAGCCCAGAAATGGGTTGTATTTAAAGCATTACTATGCTTAATTAAGTATGGTAAAACTCATGTAAATATGCTTGGATTGCATGTGTGAGTGTGTTTCTTTTAGGTTTTTTATTTGGTTAAGTAATCCACTTTGCATTTGTTGCAGATGTTGAACCTTTTAGAACCATTTGTTGGTTATGCCGATGGTGTTAGTCATAGTACATAGAACCTATCTTCTACAGCATGGGCTATTTTCGCTCCAAGCAGCGAGTTAATGAGTTTTAGAGGGATTTGTATTGGTCAATCGACAAACAATATCGTTGAGTATAGTGAATTGATTGAACTTCTCTCTGATGCCATTTCATTTGGCATTCACCGAATCATCATTAGGGTAGATTCACAGCTCATTGTGCTACAAGTTACTAGCATTTATACTATCTAAAACCCAACAATTCATCGTATGTTCCTTAGAGTTTTCGCATTTTGGAAAGGTATTTTGAGTTTATTCAATATCAACATATTTCCAGAAGTTTGAACACATTAACTGACTCTCTAGCAAATTATGTGTTAAATAGAAATTTGCAACATATGTAAAGTAAATATTTTCAATTAGCATCATCAGTTGAATAGGATTGCATCACTCAATCATAATAAAACCCTGAAATTAAAATTGTAAAAAGTTTTTACAGACAGTTTGTGTCGAAGACAAAAATTGGTCATCTGGCCCAAAAACTAAAATGTATGCAGAAAAGCATCTTAGTAAACTAGTGGTGCTCGTGATAGCAAAAGTCTCACCTAACGACCCGATACATCGATGGTGTGGCGCTGCAGTCGCATAGGAAGCTCCTCGATCCAAACATCCAGAATGCCCAGGGTTAATCCCTTTATGTGATCTTGCAATTAAGCCAGAATCTCGGCCAAATCCAAGTCTCGGAGAACCGCTCTCCCGACAGGTCTCTGTGCTGGTCCAGCTACATTTTGTAGGTCCCCCATAGGTTGAATCAGTCCGATATCTGTATGCATAAAAATTGATTTTGTTTACTCTTGGAATTAATCAAAAACACAAAAATGCAAAAACTTTACAAATCTAAAAGAAACACTTGGTCAAGCAATTTACCAATAGTACCCCACATGGCTCCAGCTGGTAGTGGTAAATCTAGATCACCACAGAAATCCATTCCTGAATATGGATATTCTATGAAATTCATCTCCTGTCGATTGAACCATTGAAAGAATGTAGGGATAAATACAATCGAAGAATGGGCACCATGCCTAGCCATAAGATCTGTCCACCTCTGCATTTGTGGGTCTCTTAGTCAAGATACACCCAGTGAAATGAGTTTTGGCTACAAGAGAGGTATTCTCTCCAATGCAAAAAAAATCATGATTGATCCATAGCCAAAATTCTTGATCTTTCCTCTTTTTACCTTAGTCAGTTGCTCTTTCATAGACGAAAAAACAACCCCGCACCAATTGAACACGTTTGGCTCTAAACATTCTAAGGCATGCTACATGTATGATTTGTTGGCCAAATGAAGCGTAGAACTGTCAGCAAATCTGCCAATGGTAAAAAGGATCATCCTTAGCGATAAATCACTAACATCCTTGATAAGTATCCTTCCGTCTTTGCTAGGCTGGGCACCTGGCCTATAGAACTATCGCACATAATATTTCACTAGTCTACCCCCGTTTACAAGACCTGTTAGTGAAATGAGGGCACCCCACCTCAACAACCTAGTTAGGAAGTATATATCATCAATGGTAAAAGGGACCTCTTTGTCCCGAATGTGAAAAGACTGATCGGTTGAATCCCATGATTGAACAAGGAACCATAGAAGATCCATCTTCTATTGCATGTTGGATAACTGAAAATACTTGAGTAATCCACAATTTCTTAGGGCCTCAATTGTTCCCTGATTATTCAAGGCTATGATATCTTGTTCTTCATGCTCTCATTCTCTCCATATGATTACCATTTCAATTCTTGAATTGGAAAAAGAAAGACTAGGGACCTCAAAACCCTAAAATGTTCTTGACTAAAATAGGAGATAAATGAAACAAAAGAGAACACGATTAGTTCCTACCTGGTCCAAATAGCACAAGGAATGATCCCATCAATCCTCCGCAATCAACTAGTGAACTTTGGAAAGAAACTGCTCTAGAGATTAGAAGGTAAAACGAGATGGTGAGAATGAATGGTAAGAACCAGTTTTTATGTTTATTTCTTGCACATTAATTGAGTAAACATTGGTTTTCATTTATTTAATCCATGAACATGTATTGTATAATATTTTGATGGAATCTTAAGCAGGATTAACAATTGGCAAGAAGTTATGATGTGCTTATGTGTAAATTGAACATCTTTGACCACAAAGCAAACTTTTATCGCTTTTTCGAGCTTTGTAAAAATGAAAAAGGAACCCCCTTGGAGTCCTCTTTAAGCTCTTTTCAGACTCTCTAAACATGAAAAGGACCGAGTTATCTTTGTCGTTAAACTTTTTAAAAGCCTTAAATATACAAACTTCTCCATCTAGACAAGACTGAGTTTCACCTTTGCTAGACTTGTTAAAACATCAAAATAGCGATGGATTCACCCAAAGGGTGAAATTATACAACAAGAATATGTTATCCTCCTCAAGCTTGATACAAATAAAGAGGTACTAGTCAGAAATGACTGGGGAAAATGGGAAAAAGCCAAGAAAACTTTATGGTAGCAGGTCACTCTTGAACATGACACTTTCACCTCATCACCATGATTATGTGGGTTGGGTCATTCAGCTTGATGGTTATCACATCGTTGGTCTATCATACCATCCATCACTTTGTTTTGGGTCAATGCTACCAATTCACTTCAGTGTCACTGATATGTTCAAGAGAATTCATTCATTCAGTTCAAAACTTCATCCTTTACAATACAATAAACCTTCATTTTCATGCCCGCCGTTCCTAAACCTTGTGTCATCAGTGTTTCATCTCCAAAATCATTTACCTAGTTTTGCGTCGTTGATGTGGGATACATCAAGGCCCTCGTGTGATGAGTTGCTTCTTATCGATATCAGCACATCATCCAAGAAGTTGACTTAGAAACACCCCTTCAATACCTTCAGGCTTGCATGCATCAATGGTAGGTTTCTCGCTTCCGACAATAGGTTGACATCACTGGCCTTCGACTGAAAGACTTCGTATGGTGTTCGACATCAAATCATTTATTCACACCATGTGGAATGTATTGTAGTACCTTGAGGGTCATTATCATTATCGGTGAATCCTCTTGCGTCTGTTAACAACTTACATCATTGGCTAGTAATCAGAAGATGTCTCTCCATGTTCGACCTCAGATCATCTATTCACATGGTTAGACTTGTACATTGACTGAAATATTGGATGCGATTGAAGACCCCGGATCTAGTTTCATCCATCTGGGCTGCGATATATTTTTCAAGAGTACTATATCAAATGTACAATGCTCTTACATTCATGGTCATCCATTCATGGGTCTACATCTATAGACGACTATATTTGTACATGTAATGAAAGTTTATAGGATGAGCATGGGTATGCCTTCCCTCAGCTAATTTGTGAGAAAAAATAAAAGTATCATGATATATGTATTGTAACTAATGCAAGTCTTGTTATGTTTTGAAACCTTCTCTCCAAGTGGTAAAGCATCTCACTCGACATGTTTATTTTCGACTTCATGCTTTAGGGGGCAACTGTTACAGGTCAATTTGGGCACCTCAACCCCAGCTTCCAAATCCATATATTAGGGTCCATCAATCCCTAATTCAGTTTTTTTCATTCCCTAATGAAGTTAACCTACATCATGCTTGCCTCCCAAGAGTTTCCATGTCACCATTCATCCAAAAAATGCCCCTAAGGAGATCAGTGCAGGTGGCCCTTTATCAGGCTGCATTGCAATGCAGGAATTGCACTGTCTGGGTGCACTGCAATGCAGTTGGCCTTTGTTTCACCTACGCTGAGTAATATTCATCAATTTTTTTAAATGAATACATTGGATTCCTCATCCAATGGATGCTTCTAGAAGTTTCCAGATGGATTGAGCTCACATTTGGATGAGGAAGAGGATGAATGAACCTTAATCCATTATCCCTTCCTCCATGGAACCACTTCCCAATTTTGGCAAAGCATTCATGAGGGCCATTAATGGTTTAACCTCCTTCATTTAGCTATAAATTGACCAAGCATTCAAAGGTTGGTTGGGGTTGGAATTTCTTGAGCTAAGGAAATGTTGTTTGAATGAGATTAGTACGGAAAGAAGTGGTGAAATTGGTCAAAGGAGAGAGCGATCAAGTGAAATTTATAGGTTGGTTCCTTTCCTTCCTTCTCTTATCTGTTAATTATAGGAAAAGCAGCGAATTACTTTGTCTGTTGTTTCTAGATTAGCTACTAGGTCTAGAGGGTTAGGCATTTGAAGAAACACTAAATTTGCCCAAAACAGACCCAGAAGACCATTAGGAAAAATTTTAGGTCTAAAATGGGCCTGCTAAGGAAATTATAAAATAATAGTTGAAATAATAAAATAAGATTAGATTACATCATCAAATTCTAGAGGGAAAAAGGAAAAACCTATTTTTTTCAACTTGTATTTTCAACTTATATCCCTATGGGTTTACTCAAATTCTGAGCATAAACACTTGTTGGATGAAGAATTTGATTCCTCATCCAAGCAGTACCCATGTTTCATAATTTCAATGGACCCTACTACACAAAAAATGAGAAATACATGAAAGATGTTACTGCAAACACAATTTTTCATGTATTTCTCATTTTTTGTATATAAGGGTCCATCGAAAGTATGCAACATGGGTACTCCTTGGATGAAGAATTAAATTTGTCATCCAATGAGTACTCTCGTTCACACTTTGAGTAAAATTTTAGGAAAGTATGTTAAAAATATGAGTTGAAAAAATAGTTTTATTATTTTATTATTTTTTAATCTTTTTACTTTTTTACTCCAAAATTGGTGACTCATCCCCCCATGGTTGACATCACCATCTTGAATCCTGTTGGTTCTTATAAATTTTATTTTGGTTGTACATTTTTCTAAGGAGGCCCATTTTAGACCTAAAAATTCCCCTAATGAGGGAGGCAATTAAGGGCCTAATACAAGGAACATGAGCTAAAGTGCAGTCATTGAAGTAGAATCTAAAGATTCCTATAACAAAGATTGTACAAGTTGCTAAAGTAGCATTTGTGGAGAAAGAAAAAGAACAACTAATGAAACAGTTTATTCATAGGTGTTGGGATGTGGTCCCATAGGGTCAATTTTGGGGCAAAAGCCCAAGTTTTGTTGTGTAAAGTTGTATAGTCTCCACAAGTTGTGGTCGCAGAGTGCATAGATAATTAAAGAGTCATAAAGGGTTTTACCCTTCTTTTATGTAATTTGAGTCAGATTTTGAAGATCTACCCATGGTCCACAGACCATGAGATTGTATAAATAGGTGTGTCTTAGAGAGTCTAAGGCATGATCATGAAGAAGTAATTAAGTTTGGTCTATGGGAGAAGTCTAAAGAGTTAGAAAAGAAGAGCAGGAAGAAAGACCCTGCAGCTGTGTGCGCAAAGGCCTAGAGTAGAGTCCGCAACTGAGTGCGCAGGGAAGTCTTGACTATGTAACCAGAACTGAGTATTAATAAAGAAGATTGTTGCATAGATACTTGTGTTTATCTCTTTACTTTTGTTTATATGAATGCACCTTATGTTATAATAGGATTATGAAAGAATGATGTGTTGATGTGCGACTTTACATGACTTATACTATTATATGAACACAATTACTGTTAACTGTTTACACAAAGATTGTCTTGTTGTATGTTGATGTTATCGAGCACTTAAGCTGATCTGAGTAATTACTAGGTTATAAGTAATCTTTGATGCACGTAAGTAGTGGACCCACAGATTCAGGGTCTATGAAAGATAGTCGTAGACATTCGTGGAGGTCTAGAGACTAATTAAAGGAAGTTACATCGATAAGCCTTAAAGGATTATTAATCTACACAGAGGCAAATTTAGGGCATAAAACAACATCATTCTCTTCTCTGGCTATGGAAACTTGGTTCCAACATCCCCCCATACTGATTTGGGTGAGACTTTACTCCGCACTCCGCGAATTGATGTCGAAAGGGACAACAGTGTAGGGATTTGTTCAACACAACTAACTCTGAACCTGGGTCAGGACCCACTAAGCCAAAAAATGGTTCCGTTGCTGGGAACGAGATTTGCATAAAGATTTGTGTGATGCCGTTGTTTAGCTATGGAAAAGGTATATATATCTTACTTATTTCATCATCCTTTTCTTTACTTATATTCCTTTTACATCCTAAAATGATAATATATCAAAGGATTATGGTAAAAATAAAGGAATTATCTATCATCATGATTTAGCTAACGATTATCACGCCTTATGCAAGAAAAGGACAAAATGGAACAACTGTTGTTCCCTAGCCAGGAAACAGTGTACAGGCAACAAGCCAATGATAGGAGTGCATAATTATGGATAAGAGCAAAGGAGATCATAGCATCTGCACAAATACAGAAATTTAACTGAAGATGAAATATTATGCAAATCCCTCAGGATCTTTTGATCCTGAGGGATCGCTGTTACTATTTTACCCTTCTTACCGCCTAGCCATTATAAAAGGCAGCGATTGTAAAGAGAACAGGGATTGGAGATTATTTGGAAATTACTATTTTATTTGTACTTTGATCATCAACTTTCATTGTTGAAACAGAGTATGAAGTGGATGTAACTATTTTGCAAATGATTAATATATAATATAGTTGTTGTTCCTTCGATGATACTGAAGTAATTCGGCGGTGTTCACTGGTGGCTAAGGGCCTAGCCCTAGTGGATTCACATGCTGTTCCTGTATCATTCTTTTATAATTTATGTCGTGTAATGGTTTGGTTTGATTTACATTTATTGTAATCGCATTGCTTTGTTATTTCATATTCTCAGACTTACTCTGTTTTGCATGCTGCAGAAGTATTGGTTCAATTGTTATTTAATTACCTGTTTCAGTATTTCCTTATTATGATTTCAGATTTAATCATTTGAGTTCAACATTCTATTTCCAATTTAGTAATTTAGTTCAGTGTGCTATCTTGAGATTCTCCACTGTAAAGAGCATTGACTACTGCTATCTATGCTCTCAAAATGAGATCTCTGCTGTTCAAATTAGAAAATACTTTTGGAATATCAAACAGTTAAAAGAGAAATGAGTTATTGTGTTCTTGACTCATACTTGAATGAATTTTTGTTTTGGTTTCGTTAGCAAGTTAAGCTTTCTTTTAATTGTAATTTGAGTTCACTAGCTGCATCCATTTACTCTTGCATTTGAAAGCACTATACTGTAATTTATAAGTATTACTCTTGAGTGAATAGCTGCCACAAACTATGTGCACTCTTGAAATAGAAAGTCTTACCTAGATGGTTAACTAATGTGAAGATAATTAGGAGTTAAAAAGACACCTTTTATACCTCCACATTTTTGCGCCGTTGTCGGGTAGAGTGTAGCCATTTCTAAAGAGTAGTATACATTTGATGTTTGTCTATTAGGAGCGAATTGGGTATTAAAGATAGAAGGTAAGAATCTGCTTACAGAGCATGTAAAAGCCCTGCTCCCTCGCCTGCTTTCCAGCAGAATTGTTAAGAACTTAGGGTAGAAGTAAATATTTGAGTTGTGTGTATGACTAAGAAGAAAAAACCTGAAAACAATCCAAATCCACTACCCAAATCTGACAACGCTAAGGGACTGGTGACCCTTGTTCGATCATCCTTCATAGACGAAATCATTAAGAAAGCCAAATCTCAGCCATCAGTAGGCCCAAGGAAAGTTGCTTCCAAACAACCTACTGGCTCCCTTCGGGCCACAAATTCACCATCTGTAGCCTTTGCTGAGGTAAACAACAAAATAGAAGAGACCAAGAAGATTTTTCAAGAAATTGAAAATTCTCACCCGATTTCTTTACAAGAAGGGAATTCTAGTAATCTCCATGAAGGAGGAGGAGAAACAAGTGAAACAGAGGAGCCAAGATCGCCATAGATAATAATTCAACCAGGAACACTGAACACCTCAAATAAAGGGAGTCCCGTTAAGTTCATTCAAGAGGACACTGGGGAAACTAAGGAGCCAAGATCTCCCCTGATAGTAGTTCAGGAAGGAACATTCATTATCCCAGACCAGGGAAGTGTTGTTAAGCTCATTCCCATCCCTTCTAGCCATCCTAGGAACAACTCTCTAGAAATCCCAGAAGGGTATTGGCACATATTTGATCAAATGGCCCAGAACCAACAAACACCTCAGACCTCCACACTATATTATCCCATCGTGGACACAATAGTTAACGCACCTATGAAAGCCATTCCTCTCCAGAATATTCCTACCTTTCATGGGCTGACATCAGAGGATCCAGACACATTTCTGTTTGAGTTTGATGTATTGTGCTGAGGGTATGACTATACCACCGATCCCCAAAAACTAAAGCTATTTCCCTCCACATTGAAAGGGGTAGCCTTACAGTGGTTTATGGGATTAGGTGGGGGTATTATAAACGACTGGGATCAAATGAAAACTGTTTTCCTAAAAAAATATCATGACTATTGCAAATCCAGGGAATTAAAGGGTGATGTATTCCAAATGACAAGAAGACCTAGCAAAACACTAGAGGAATATGCAGAACGCTTTCAATAAAATCTCCAGAGATCTCCCTATGCATATTTGCCCTTGCATGATAATGTGTTAAAAACTACACTAATTAAAGGGATCAAAGAACAACAGATTGAAACATTTAACATTATGGGTAAAGGTGACATATATCAGGAAAACTTTGCTGACATCGTTAATTTGTGCATCAGGTGTTCAAGAGGCAGCACAAGACTAAAGTCAGCAGAGCGCGACATGATCACAAGGGATAATAAAGTCTCTGGTGGAGGAATAACTCGCACAGAAATTAGCAATCTGTTAGAGGATTTAAAACTGATATCCTAGGGACTCTAACAATGCAGTTGGACATTATTGAAGCCAAACAAAAGCAAGCAGAAGCAGAACAAAACTTGGTGATATTCTGTCCTAGATGTAGAAAGAAGCATAGCCACAAAGAGTGCCCACTGGATACGGTCCAAATCTGTGTCATCTATATGAAAGATCACTCAATAGAAAGTTGTCCATCACTCCCAAGGCTGAAAGCAATCTACAAGGAAGCAAAAGAAGAAACAGAACCGGTTTACCTACTAAATCAGCGCTGCCAGTGGCAATCGTGACAAACAGGTATGCCCGTTGATCCATCGTCTTCTTTTCAGCCTCCTCCGTATAATGCTCATCAATATAATGGAACGTGGCAAAATCAACCACCTTTCCCTAGCTGGTCACAGCTGCCATTCCCCGTGTCACCATGGCCAAATCAAACAAATCAAACCAATTGGCCGAAATTTCTTTACTGTCCACCATTTTGGAAAAATAACGCATATTCAACACAATGACCACCCTCCACCTCGCAAAGTCAAAACTGACAGTTAAACTGGCAAAAACCTACAAATCAACCAGTAAGAACAATCCCCCTATCTCAACCCACACTGCCAACACCATACACATTGCAACAAAGCCCCCATACCAACTTAAGACCACAGCTCCCAGCCCAGCCCAACCCGAACCCCAACAACAGACCAGTTCAGTTTGTGCAAATTATTGAAGGACCAGAACCAGAAACCGAGTTAAGGGAGTGTAATGACCTTCAATTAAGATATAGGTGTATAATAGAATTAGAGGGGGATAAAAATTTTCAAATTGAAAATTGTTACATATAGAACAAACACTACAAGAAGAGAATCTAGTTATACAGAAAACTCATGAACAAGCAACCACCTCTTCTCCACCATTCGCAGAGAGACTAAACATACCTCGCCCAATAGAACACCCTGATTTTGATCATCTGGGAGAATTGAAAAATTTATGTATAAAAATACCACTCCTCTAGACTATTCAAGATATCCCAATTTACGCAAAAACTATTAAAGAATTATGTATGAAAAATCCAAAGAGGAAAATAACAACAAATCCAATTGTCCGTGTAGTTAGTACCTTATCTGATTTACTATCAGGAAGAGAAGCACCTATAAAATATGAGGACCCAAGCAATCCAATAGTTACTGTGCAAATAAACGGCTACTCCTTTCCTAATGTACTAGTCAACTTAGGAGCAACAATCAATATTCTTACCACAACAACTTTCCAAAAGCTTGACATTACATCCCTAGACCCAACCACAACCTTGTTGGAATTGGTTGACCACTCAGTAGTCAAACCAGAAGGCACATTACAGGATGTAATAGTGTCAATAGATTCCTGGGAATACCCAGCAGAGTTCCTCATCATCAATCCCAGAAACCAATTAGAAGGAAACTCACTCATTTTAGGTAGACCTTGGTTGGCAACCGCAGATGCCTATATCAGCTACCGAACAAGCAACATGACCATAACAAGAGGAACCAATGTCAAAAATTTAGCCTTATTTCCTCCTACCCAGCCAAGTTTAACAATAATCAAATCCAGAAAACAACCTCTATCATATCTAACTGAAAACATTAGAACACCCCTAACCATAGAAGATGCTCTCAAATTTAAAGATCAAACAGAAGATGATATCATCGACACCTATATTAACCAACCAGAAGCCGGATCCCATCTCAAATGTCACATGATCAAAGCAGCATTCGATAATGAAGTAGAAGAAGATCCCCTAAAAGAGACTAATGATCAATTAATACCAACCACCTCTGTTTATAACAACAAAACCATAGAACTTGAGCCGGGAAACAATTTGAACATTAACAAAAACCTGACTGCTGACGAAGAGCAAACGTTGGTTCAACTCCTGAGAAAATACAAAGAATCCTTTGCATGGGATTACTTGGACATGAAAGGAATTGATCCCCAGTTGTGTACGCACCACATCTATACAGAAAAGGATACTAGACCCGTTCTCCAACCCCAATGGAGATTAAACCCTCATCTTAAGGATATTGTGAAAGCTTAATTACAAAAACTTTTAGATGTAAACTTTATCTACCCAATATGTAACAACAAGTGGGTCTCTCCATTAGTAGTGGTGCTGAAAAAGAATGGAAAGTGGTGGATATGTGTTGACTATAGAGAACTGAATAAAGCAACCCAGAAAGACCACTTTTCCTTTCCAGTCATTGACCAAGTCTTGGACACATTAGCAGGGAAAAAATTCCTTTCTTTCCTTGATGGCTTCAGTGGATACAATCAAATTTAGGTTTCCCCTGAAGACTAGGATAAAACTACCTTTACATGCCCTTGGGGAACATTTGCTTACAGAGTCTTACCCTATGGGTTGTGTAATGCACCTGCCACATTTCAAAGGGTTGTACTCAAAATTTTTTGTCACAGAAGTACACCTTATGGGGATGACTTTGAGCCAGCATTACAAACATTAGAAAAAGTGTTGCAAAGATGCATTGCCACCAAGCTCTGTTTAAGCCATGAAAAGTTTCATATGATGATGAATGAGGGACTCATCTTAGGTCATTATATCTCAAAAGCTGGAATACATGTAGATCTAGCTAAAATTCAGATAATTCTGTTAATACCTACCCCTACCACACAAATAGAGGTACGCAATTTTTTGGGATTTTCTGGTTATTATAGAAGATTTATAAAGATTTTTTCTCAGATTGCTGCACCATTATATGCAATAACAAGAAATATTGATTTCATTTGGATAGATAAATGTGACAACATTTTTCAGGATTTAAAAAGGCTTGTATCAATAGCCCCAGTGCTAAGGGGCCCAAACTGGGATTTGCCATTCCAGATTTCATCTGATGCTTCAGATATAGCAATCGGAGTAGTTCTTGGACAGGAAGAAGATAAAAAGCCATATGCAATATATTATATTAGAAAAAATCCATCTCTTGCTGAATTAAACTATTCTGTGACTGAAAAAGAATTTTTAGCTGTAATATATGTTGTAAATAAATTTAGACATTATATAACTAGATATCTTGTAGTTTTATATAAAGATCACTCTACCATTAAATATCTAGCAAATAAACCTGTTACAAATGTAAGAGTGACAAGATGGTTGATTCTCTTGCAGGAATTTGACATCACAATTAAGGATCGACCTGGAAAATAGAACCCTGTAGCTGATTTTCTCTCACGAATGCCAAAGCCAGCTAACGTACCAGTAGTTGAGGATCAATTTCCTAATCAACATTTATTTGTTGTTACTGTCAGAACACCATGGTATGTGGACGTTGCAAATTACTTGGCAGTAGGCAAATTACCCAAGCACCTAACACCTAATGAAAGAAAACAAATAGTGCAGCGTAGTACCCGATTCTCTTGGATTGGGCGCTACTTATTCCATACAGGGGCAGATATGCACATTAGAAGATGCGTCCGAGAAGATGAAGTGTTTGACATTCTAAAAGCATGCCATGAGGGGCCGTGCAGTGGACATTTTGCAAACCACAAAATCGGTCACAAAGTCTTACAAATAGGCTATTACTAGCCCACTATCTTTAAATATGCTAAAACGTTTGTTCAAGATTGTGATAGCTGCTAGAGGGCGCGATTCCCTGGACAGTCTGATGAGATGCCTCTGAACCTGCAATTAGTAATCGAGTCGTTTGAGCAGTGGGCACTAGATTTTATTCGTCCTATTAACACATCATCTAATAAAAAAACATACATACTAGTTGCAACAAAATATGTTACTAAATGGGTTGAGGCAGAGGCGCTACCAAGACCTACTGAGAATTCAGTGATACATTTTCTTTTCCAATTATTTGTGTGATATGGCTTGCCGAGAGACATAATTACAAATGGAGGACCAAAATTCGTAGGTAACAAGATTGCTGCAACATTGAAGAATTACCATATTCTCCACAAAATTACAATTCCATACCACCCACAGGAAAATGGCCAAGTAGAAAGTACTAATAAGGTAATTGAGGAAATACTTACAAAGACAGTTGCATCACACAGACGTGACTGGGCTTCCAGATTGCCAAAAGCCTTGTGGGCATATCGCACAACATGGAGAAATACCATGGGATATTCGCCACACCAATTAGTATTTGGTAAAGAACCCATCTTCCCAATTGAATTCAAAATACAAACATTAAGAACAGCTCAGGAGGTGGGTTTGAATTTAAATGAAACTCAAATCAATAGATTACAACAAATCAATGAATTAGATGAAATGAGGCTATCTGCTCTTCAACACACTGTACTAATCCAACAGTAAAGAGAAAAATGGCATGATTCCCTTATTAAAAAGAAGATATTCAATGAAGGAGATTGGGCACTCCTATACGATTCCAGGTTCCAGGATTTCCCCGGAAAATACCAAACTAGATGGTTATGACCTTATGAGATACAAAAAGTGCATGATAATGGCACCATTACATTGGCAGCCATTGATGGATCTGTCTATTCTTTGAAAGTGAATGGTCATCGAGTGCGACTGTATCACAAACTACTTACCAGGGAGTCCTTTTGCCAACAATTACAGGAAGATTCCACCATGCAAATTCTCGCTGAAGAGGATAACCCATCCTCAGTATCAATCCACTGAACAACTCATTTGTTTTTTGAATTTTGTATATAGACTTTTCTTTTTATTTTGCTTGTATAAACTATATTTTTTGTATAGATTTTCGTGCTATTCCATTTAAGGAACAATTGTTGTTCCCCTTGAGGAACAACAACTGTTCCATTTAAGGAGCAATAGTTTTTCTCTTTATTTAATTTTTGTGTTGTTCCATTTAAGGAACAGTTGATGTTCCTTCTAAGGAATAGCTATTGTTCCATTTACGGAACAGAATTCCCCTTTATATATGATTTTCATGTTGTTGCATTTAAGGAACAATTGTTGTTCCTCTTAAGGAACAACAACCATTCCATTTAAGGAACAACAGTTTTGCGTGTGTTTTCTTATTGCTCTTCCATTTAAGGAACAACTGTTGTTCCTCCTAAGGAATAGTAGCCATTCCATTTAAGCAACAACAGTCTCGAATATGTTTTCTTATTATTGTTCCATTTAAGGAACAACTTCTATCCCTCTTAAGGTACAACAGCCATTCCATTTAAGGAACAATAGTTCCATGTGTCTTTTCTTTGTGCTATTCCATTTAAGGAACAACTGTTGTTCCTCTTAAGGAACAACAGTCGTTCCATTTAAGGAACATAAATTTTCCGGATTTTTTCTTTTTGCTATTCCATTTAAGGAATCGTTGTTGTCCCTCTTAAGGAACAACAGTCGTTCCATTTAAGGAATAACATATTTGTGTGTGTTGTTCCTCTTAAGGAATGACAGTCTCGCGTGTTTATATTTTTGCTGTTCCATTTAAGGAATAGTTGTTGTTCCTCCTAAGGAACAACGGCCATTCGATTTAAGGAACAGTGGTTGTTCCATTTAAGGAACAACAATCTCGAGTGTTTGTATTTTTGCTGTTCCATTTAAGGAACAGTTGTTGTTCCTCTTAAGGAACATCAACCATTCCATTTAAAGAACAACAATCTTGTGTGTTTGTATTTTTACTGTTTCGTTTAAGGAACAGCTTATGTTCCTCTTAAGGAACAGTTGCCATTCCATTTAAGGAACAACAGTTGCACGTGTGTTTCTTCCTGCTGTTCCATTTAAGGAAAAACTATTGTTTCCTCTAAGGAATAGCAACCATTCCATTTAAGGAACAACAGTTCCATTTGCATTTGTTTTCACTGTTCCGCTTAAGGAACAGTTGTTGTTCCCTTTAAAAGGAACAATAACCGTTCCATCTAAGGAACAATAGTTTGGTATGTGAGTGCTTTACGCTGTTCCTCCTAAGGAATATTTGTCGTTCCTTCTAAGGAACAACACTTTCATCATTTTTTTTTGCTTGTTGTTGTTCCTTCTAAGGAACAACAACTTCACTTTGGTTTGTTTTAATGTTGTTTCCCTGAAGGATCAACACTTTCAATTGCATCCGTTTTCCTGTTTTTCCTATTAAGGAACAACAGTTTCGTGTGCATTTTTTTTTTTTTTGATCCAGACTTAAATAGGAACGCAACAAATTACAGAGATAACCATATACACAAAGATGCAGCGGAAATAATACTTCATTTCATTAATGGAAACTACTGAAATATGCTTACAACCAGAAATGGAAATAAACCAGCTAGGACGATGGTAGCTTATCTCTGAGAAGAGATGTGTGGCTACATGCCTCTGAACTGTCTTACAATGAGGCTCGAAGGCCTATTTATTGTTGAGAAACAATGGAAAAATCCTTCACATTCCAAAACCTAACCCTAGAAGATGAAACGCCAAATTGTGGGCCCCATTTTTGGGTAAGTTGGTACATCAACTTCCCAAGGTCGCGAAATGGTCGTCTTATCTCCGTTTGACGTGCATGATAGCCCGTTGGAAAGATCTCTCCGAGGAATACGACGAAAAAGATGATTTTTAGACAGCGAAACGCTGGCTAGTAGATTTCCCAAAAAACGTCGTTTAGGGCCTCAAAATGGCTCCGGAAGTTTAGGACCCGAAAAACTGCTAAAAATAGTAAACTGTG
>APFE030188396.1:5128-28611 GCA_000404065.3 Pinus taeda | reverse complement strand
AATAGTAAACTGTGCTATAATTAAGGAAACTGAAAGAACTGAAAGAAGCACTAGAGGGGATCCACGTGGAATTAGCGGGTGGCCACTAATATCAACCTGGATCATTGTTCTTCTTAAGGAATACCAGTTTTGTGTGTGTTTTTCTTTTTGTTGTTCCTCCTGAGGAACAACGATGGTTCCTTTTAAGGAACAGTACCCTATTTTTGTGTGCAATTTTTTTTTTTTTTTTGCTATTCCTCCTAAAGAATAGCACACTTTTTGACAAATTTTTCTTGAGAATATTGTTTCACTCTTCATGATCCTTTGAAGGCAAGAATACAAACATTTATGCAAGGATACAAAATTTAAAGGTTATTGGAATAAGCGAATCAAAGAGAAATTATCATCTTTAATGAGATTGCTTTGTATTGATCAGAAAAGGGGAGGAAACGACTATCTATATCACTTTGTTGTCCTTATTTTCACTATAACTCAAATTGATTGATTACTTGTACCATGATGGTTCTTCCCTAATTCTCATAATTCTCTTTGCTTATTATCATTGAATAAGAATAAGGGCATATTTTCTTCTATTGATAAGTTCAGACTTCTTCCACCATCCCTACTCTTAAGGAGTGTTGAGCCATCCTCTATATATAAATAGGAAGTGCTATATAAAAAGAAAAGAAAAAAGAAAGAAAGAAAAAAAATAAAAATATATTATATATATATATATTATATATATATATATATATATATTATATATATATATATATATATATATATATATATATATATATATATATATATGTTTTACTAACAATTATATGATTTGTCAGATGAACGGTAGGGGGTCTCATCATGAGCCAGCCTACCATGCTCATAAGGAAGTAGTGAAGTGGCATTCCCACTATGGCCACCACACTAGGGATATGATCTAATCAACACAGCAGAAAAATAAAAGTCCTTGGAACAGGAGGTCTCATCACGAGCCGACCTGCCCACGTTTCACTCCTTCCCAGTGAATGGAATTGTGATCCATCTGGTTACTAAGCCAGAACAAGGGCCTCCACTCTGACATCACAAGGCACTTTCCTAAGTATACATAAAGGACCATGGTTCCAAAGGGTGAAAAAGAAACTCTTTCAAGGTTATAAACACCTATGGGCAACAGAGTTCTGCTGATGGTATTGGAGTCATATTTTTCATCATCAATAGTAATTATAACCCCTTTTCTTATTTTTGTATCTTTATTTCAGAAAATATTATGTTCTCAATTCCTTTTGAACCTTTATGCATGAAATATCGCATAAAATGTCAATCATAATGGTTTAAGTGGCATAATGACCGCATAACATCTTAACTACGCCAAATGTCCTTTCCCCTTTTCAAATCACTCCATGGCATCTCTATATTTATTCGTAATTCTCATGCTATGCATCGATTTCAGCAACTCGATATTCTTGTGATCTTATCATAAATATGTACAGCTTGCCATCTTTACCACTGTACGATTGTCATCAGTACGTCATTCCTACATTTAACCGGTCGAAGGCGACCTATCATTTTTTGGGGGGGCATGGGTGACTTCTAAAGCACTTCTGCATATGTGTCAGTCTTTTATTTGGTTATACTGGGTTGCATGATGTCCCATAATAGCAAGTTCTTAACGGTATCTATGTTAAAAAAGTATTATCCAAATTTAACAATTTGTTGTTCCATTGCAAGCTCTGTGCATTGCTGTGTTACCTATGTTAAAGCTAACATTGTGCAGAATTCAAGCAAAATGGGAGGACGATCAGTACGCAACGAGCCACATACATTAGCTATTTCAGATGCCGCCCAAGAAATTATATTACGAGCCAAATGGGTCGCATATTTTACACGACTGCAACAACCCAATGAAACCATGGATATCGAATTTTTATAGAATTTGTAGGATGATCATTCTATAGTAAGAGGAAGGCAAATGATAGTAATGGATGCAAGATAGTGGAGTTGTCTGGATTACTAGCAGCCGGACCCATATGGTTGCATAAAAATTTGAGGCTACAAGACATGATTGCTGCCTTTCGAGATGAGGGACAAAACTTGATTGTCAAAGGTAAAGGAGTTCAACCCTCATCTCTGGGAGAACCATGGACAGAGCTGGCTAGAATCGTTCAGAGCTATATCACATGCGACAGACGAAAATATGTGGTAAGACCATGCCACCTCAAATTATTAGCAGTTTTAAAACAAAAATGTTCTGTAAACTTGCCTGCATATTTGAAATTCTTGTTGCATGATGCTTCTCAAAGCATAAATAAATCTTGGCATATAGAAATTGTTGTAAGTCACCATTCTTTAATTAGGTTGATAGTAAGCTACAATCTAGCCCAGCACCAAACCAGTTGGGAAGAATTAGTGTTTACTATAGAGGGGGGGTTCGCCTTACCTGCCCCAAAAAGGAAAAGGACCACCAACATAGTGAATAGACCACAAAAATGCAGAAGATATGCTGAGGCAAGTTAGGGAATAGCTGAAAACCTTCTTGGTAGTAGCAGCCAACCCTTAGAGTTATCTAGCCTTGAAAATGAGCAGCCTTTACAGCTGGAAGGAAGAGATAACCTAGAGTCAAAACTTGAGGAGGAAATGGAGCATACTAGTGAAGAAGAGAGGGATGAAACAAAACCTTCCTTAAATCCCTGCACAAGTCCACCACAAGATTTACTACATGATGCTGAATTGGCTTAGATTTTGACCAATATGCGTGAATATATACATCTCGAAAGTCCGCTCAGCCTCAATATTGAAGCAGCATAATCGGAATAAAACTCTGCCCACAATCGGAATATATCAGAAGAAATAATTGGTGAAGTAGAAAAAGGGGCAGAAACCACTCAGGAAGAGGTGGACCAAACTAGGGATACCCCTCCAGAAGAACCTAGTCAAGTCAATTTAAACACAGAAGATGTGGGCCAAACGGAGGAAATAGAAAACAGTCAGAATAAAGACATGATAGCACTTGGAGAACAAAACCCAAATGAACAACCAATCTTGATAAGAGTAGAAATGGTTGTTCCTCCCAGAAAGAAGAAAAGTGAAATTAAGAGGTTGAGAAAGGAACAACAGAAGCTGCAGCATTTAGTGAAAATACTCAGACAAAGGATAAGGACATTAGAAAGGGGGAAAAGCTCAAGCAGAACCCCCAAAATGGTGAATATAGCCATTCAAACAATATTCCACGACACAAGGGTTACTGGGACTCAAACCGAGCCCATATTCATTCAAATTAATAAGGAACAGCATGCAACCGTTATAGAAGTGGTTGTCCAAATAGAGAATGTACATTTTTGTAATGTAGATGTTCAAACAGAGGCAATACCCTCCAACAATGCGGCTACCCAGACAGAAAGACCAACTGTCTATAATAAAAGAATGCATACTTTAAGCATTCCATCCCATGATAAAAGTATTCAGACTACAGGCCCTCAATCTCATAATAAGAACACCTAGACAGATATCCAAGCCAAAGATGTTTTGATAGAAAGTGATCCTGGTATAACAACTCTTCAAAAGGATCTGGTATAGGCTCGGCTAACCATAGAAAGGCTTGAGGAAGACACTGTTCCCCAACAGGGGTACCAGGAATTACAAAGGCAGTTGTGGGAAATCAATGCGTTAGAAAGTGAGGTCTTTGAGAATATCAGAGGGCAGAAGAAAGAACTGAGGAAATAAATATCAGACTGGAGGCAGTCATGCATCAAAGGGATACTCTCTATTCCCTATACACATATATTTTAGCATGCAGGTCCCCTACCAAAAGATATGCTTTATTTTTGTTAGAAAGGTATTTACAGTTAAAGATTAAGGTTTTTAGGGCAGGGAAATCCATAGAATTGAAAACTGTGGAAGATTTCATAAACTGTTGTAAACACCATGGAGTGAAAGTTCAAAAATTACTCTGTGAGTTTTATTTGCATAATTTTGTATTGGAAGAAGAAATGGAAAAGAATCCTAGCCCTTTTGTGGGGGATATACAATTTCAGGCTTTTGTTTCATTTGTTGTTAACCAGTTGAAATGGTTCAAAGCCCAAAATACTTTCCAGAGGCAGGAAAATGGTTTGGACCTTTGGTTCAGGGGTGAGCCGAAAAACCCACTACAATTGCTGGCCAAACACAGAATTTTGATGCTAAAGGAAGGATAAATCCAGGTATTGGGGCCCATTCACAAAGAAATTGTCTAGTAGGGGATAGAGTGTTTTCTCTCTATCAAAGAAAATTCCTTGGCAGCAGCTAAATTCAGATGGAAAGTTTCCAATTGTAATGTGCAGGACAGAGAACCATTCAATTACAAAAACTTTAAATTGGTTGTAGATCGCTTTGTTACTTATAACAACCTCATCTTGAGGGAAGGTTCCATATTGGTTAGGCTGTAGATTTCATAGCCCTATTGCAGAAGACTATAAAGCTATATATGAACTACCTGAAGGAAAAACAAGACACATTTTTGAAACCTTAGCCAAAAATCATGGTTTCAGACTACTTCATGACATTCGTTCCCCAGCCTATTCCTTGATTGCTTTGCATACAAATTACATGGCTTTCATGAGGGCATGAAAAAGGGTAAGTAGGGGAGTGTGTTGGGCTATGGAAAAGGTATATATATCTTACTTATTTCATCATCCTTTTCTTTAGTTATATTCCTTTTATATCCTAAAATGATAATATATCAAAGGATTATGGTAAAAATAAAGGAATTATCTATCATCATAATTTAGCTAACTATTATCACGCCTTATGCAGGAAAAGGACGAAATGGAACAACTGATATTCCCTAGCCAGGAAACAGTGTATAGGCAACAAGACAAGGATAGGAGCGCGTAGTTATGGATAAGAGCAAAGGAGATCAGAACATCTGCGCAAAGCCAGAAAGTTAACTAAAGATGGAAGATTGTGTGAATCCTTCAGGATCTTTTGATCCTAAGGGATCGCTGTTACTATTTTACCCTTCTTACCGCTTGGCCATTATAAAAGGCATTGATTGTAAATAAAATGGGGATTGGAGATTATCCAAAAATTACTATTGTATTTTTACTTTGATCATCGACTATCGTTGTTGAAACAGAGTATGAACTTGATGTAACTATTTTGCAAATGATTAATATATAATACAGTTGTTGTTCCTTTGATCATACTGAAGTAATCCAGCGGTGTTCACTAGTGGCTAAGGGCTCATCCTTGGTGGATTCACTTGTTGTTCCTGTGTCATTCTTTTACAATTTATGTTGTGTGATGGTTTGGTTTTATTTCCTTTTATTGTAATCGCATTGCTTTTCTATTTCATATTCTCAAAGTTACTCTATTTTACATGCTGCAGAAGTATTGGTTCAAATTGTTATTTAATTAATTGTTTCAGTATTTCCTTATTATGATTTCAGATTTAATCATTTGAGTTCAGCATTCTATTTCCAATTTAGTAATTTAGTTCAGCGTGCTATCTTGAGATTCTCCACTGTAAAGAGCATTGACTACTGTTGTCTACGCGCTCAGACTGAGATCCCTGTTGTTCAGATTAGAAAATACTTTTGGAATATCAATCAGTTAAAAGAGAAATGAGTTATTGTATTCTTGACTGATACTTTAATGAATGTTTGGTTTGGTTTCATTACTAAGTTAAGCTTTCTTTTAATTGTAATTTGAGTTCACTAGCTGCATCCATTTACTCTTGCATCTGAAAGCATTGTACTACAATTTAGAAGTATTACTCTTGAGTGAATAGCCGCCACAAACTGTGTACACTCTTGAAATAGAAAGACTTACCCGGATTGATAACTAATGTGAAGATAATTAGGAGTTAAAAAGACACCTTTTATACCTCAATAGTCGCATCACTGGAATACAACTAAGAAAGAAATTGAGGAGTGGTTGGATAGAAAAATCCACAAATTCGCGATGCAAGAAAATAGAAATCTGTGCTTGACGGTCCAATAGTGTGGACCCCGTAGCTAGTGCGAAGGTTGGAAGCTTCTAAAGATAATCTCACACACACTATCAATCACTAGCTTGACCAAGTCTTAGGAGGATTTGTGACAGAATTCGCGGTCGATACCTCAGTCAGTTACAGCGAAGCATAGCAATGTTTTTTCAAGGGACTGCGAGGTAAGTATTTGAGATCTTTGAATTCTTGGATTAAAATGAGCTTGTGTGAAAATTAGGATATGCCATTACCTTGATGTTTGGGACTACGCGAAGTGTAAAGTTCTTAAGGGATAGAGGGAGAACAGGCTCTGAATATAGCCCATTGATCGAGCCTCCTCTGAGTGACGACAAGGGAGCAACATAGGCTTCACCACAAAGCGTTGTCTAGCTAATAAGGAAAGGGTTTCTATGAATACCTCATCTGTCCACACCACCTCCACCTTCACCTCCACATCATACAACTTCGCCCAAACCACCACCACCTCTGCCACCCCTCAATATGTCGAATATGATGAAATTGCCCATTTTGAAGGGCTTGGGAAATGAGGACCCAGACTAGTTTTGGTTCGTTGTGAAGGTTGTGTGGATAGCACAAAATATTACAGATGATCATATGAAGAAAGTGTAGTTACTACTCTACAAGATCACGCATTGACGTGGTATATCAAGTACTGCACTGATAACCCAATGTCGTAATTAGCGGACACTCAGACTACTTTGAACAAGGAATTCGGTAGGCCTAAGTCTGAAACACAATCGATAGTGGGGTTCAAGGAAATCAGAGTGAGGATCAGTGAAGCACCTTGGGAGCTGGATCAGAGACTGAAGTATAAAATCCGTGAAGCCAATATGAATCTCACAGACAGTCAGCACGGTGACTGGTTTATAGCCGCGCTCCTGCCTCACTTAAGGATTGCTCTATCACAACAAAAGACAGGAACACAGGTGGAAGCAATGGAGGTCGCAATGAGATTACATCAAACACATATCCAAGACACGACGTTGGGAGTTCAATAAATTCATGATGAGTTGCAGAACCTCTGCTTGGAGTTTCAGAGCTTGAAAAAGGAGAAAGTGGCTCAGCCCGAGGTGTGTGAAGAAGTTTTGTGCCTCAAGTGTAAGAACCAGGGGCATGATAAGGATCATTACCCTATTTTCACAAATTATATGGCATGAGGAGGGCCCATTCGTCTGAGGCAGGAAGTCCCAACAAGACCAATTATAGGGCCTGCACTGTGGTGAACTATCTATCAAGTAGAAGGAAAACATGTAACAACAATTGCCACTTACTACACAAATTTGTACATATTCCACAACAGTTATTCTGCAACTTTTGTAAATTGGTAGACCATGATGAGTGTAAATATCATACCTATGAATTAATGATGGAAAGAACGCCCGCGTATCGGATGCAAATATAAACTCGACCTCTGGATCAAGGCACTAGGGGAGCGCATGGAGGATATCAGGGACACGGACGAGGCTGAGGAGGAGGAGGACCTAGTAGAGGTCGAGGGAAAGTTATTTGCTATAATTGTGGAGTGCCAGGACACTGCGCATGGGAATGTACAAACCAGATATGCCCGTCATGCCAGTATTGTACTCAGTTTGACCACACAATAGAAAAATGCCCTATATTGATAGCTAAAATGCAAGAGAAGAATGCATAGCCTCAACAGACCCAAAACTTGCAGATGATGAGGGAAGAGCCTCGCAAAGAGGATCCCAATGTCAATATCGTGCTACGAAGTGGTATGACGACTGGTGACAATAAGGGAAAATTGCCTAAAGAAGGTGGATGGGTCTGCAAGGCCCCAGAAAACAAAGTTGGGTTTGATCTTGTGTGCACAAAGGAAACGTTCATAGAAGCAAAGAAAAGATTCGCTGAAGCCTCTAGCTCAGGAATTCAAGATAGGCTATCCAAAGAAGTTGACCCCTCCATGCTTACTACTTTCTTAGAGACTTGCATGAAACTATTGTGTGACTTCAAGGCTATGAAAGGATTAGAGGAGTTGATAAACAATTGTGCTGGTAGGGATATTGCTTCTGATGGGCACCACGTGGTTAGAAAGATCAGTAGACATAAGACGAGAACAGGATGTGAGATAAGGCTCACTGCGCAAATAGGAGAATATGAGATGGATCAAGTTATTTTGGATATGGGATGAGATGCGAATGTTTTTCCTAAACAGACCTGGGAAAAAATGGGGAGGCTTGCACTATAGTGGTCTCTGATTCAATTAACAATGGAAAACCAACAGAAGATTATCCCTATGGGGAGATTACATGGAGTAGCTGTAGATATAAAAGGTGCAAGCGCGTTGGCTAAATTTGAAGTAATAGAGATTGTTAATGATAGCAATCCATATGCCACACTCCTTGGAATTGATTAGGCTATTGACATGAATGGGGTCATCAATTTGAAGAAGTAGACAATATCATTTGATAGGAAAGTGCTCTGCATGATAGTACCATTGGACCCTGCAGAAGGATTGTGCTATACTGAATTGATACATGACTATGAGGAAAGTGATGATGATTTGGACCAGATATATAAGATAACAACACGAGGCCAAGATTGGGTTAATCCGATAGCTAATGGATGAATTTCATGGGACCGCAAAGGCTCCTGTACAACAAATTTGGACAAAGAATTGGAGCAATAGCAGAATAGGTTACACGAAGTACCTACGCTGCGACATAATATGATGACTAATTCGTTGTGCTATGTATCATTTGAGGTAAGAAGTTTTCCTTATTATGATGGTCTAACTGATGTAGATAAATTTTTGGATGCATTTGAAAGGGAAGTGTCTGAGAAGCATCACTTCCAAGTGCTGGATTTGGTGCTGCCAGCTATGCCTACATGGTGGTGGAGTATGCATAAGGTAGTTTTGAAGAATGGTGTGACTATAAGAAAATAATGAGGATGTGATTTGGTCACCTCAAGTTACGGTTGATTGAGAAGTATGATGGGAGAAATGATTTGCACGATCATTTGGAAAAGTGGATTAAGGTTTATGGAATGGAGCCACAACCAGAGTGGGTGCTTATTTTTTGTCACACTTTGGACATCATCCCTATGAACTGATATTTGGAAACAGAGCTCTACCATGGCATTGCAGAATGGGATATCTTAAGAGAGGGGTTTTTGAGGACATTTAGCTTTGAAGATGGATTTGAAAGTATTTATGAAGTGTTGCAGGAGGTTAAGGAAGAAATATTCTTCAAAATTCCTGAGGATCCCCTAGAATTGATTCAACCACATTGGAGCACCTAGCTGCGCCATGCACTGGAATTCTATAATATGAATACTGAAGGAGAGGATGAGGATCCAAGGAATATTAACATCCCCGAAGCAAAATGCCACCATGAAGTGGAGGGACCACAGATAGAGAACCCTGACATCATCGCGCCAATGAAAAATAAGCAGGTAAGCACTAGTACAAAAGCGGAACCAATGTTTGCGAAGATTGGGGATTACTAGGATGATGTTATAGTGGATAAAGTCACTGAGTTTGTCTGTGAATATCAGTATTTATTTCCCACGAATTTTCGGACTTAAAAAGCATAATAGGCAATTTGGGAGTGATGAAAATAACTTTGAAACCGGACGCAAAGCCTGTTAAGTAGAGGCCATATCACCTTAATCCCAAATACAAGGAAAAGGTCCGCTTGGAGTTGGACAAGATGCTTGCAGTGGGTATTATTAAACCAATGGAGGAATCTAATTGGGTGAGTCGAATGGTCATCCAGGAAAAGAAACAGAAGGATGAAATAAGGATTTGCATAGATCTCCGGAAGCTCAATGATGGTCGCATTCATGATCCTTTTCCAACCTCGTTCACAAATGAAGTACTAGATAATGTTGGAGGATAGGAAGCATATTCATTCACTGATGGGTACTCTGGATACCATTAGATAAAGATCATTCCAGAAGACAGGTGTAAGACCACCTTCGCAATAGAGTGGGTATGTTTCTAGTATACAATGATGCCTTTCAAACTTAAGAATGCATCGATGATATTCTCGCTCATGCTCATTGCGATGTTCAAAGAGTTCATTCACAAGTTTTTAGAGGTCTATTTTGATGACTAGACAGTGTTTGCGCTAGTCAACTGCCATGTATACAGTTTGCGCTTAATTTTGGATACATGCTGAAGATATCAGATTGCACTAAACCTAAAGAAATGCTTGTTCTGCGTCCCTTTTGGGATCTTGCTGGGTCATGTGATATGAAGGCAAGGACTTATGGTGGACCCTATAAAGATCATGATAATAATCAATTTGGAAGCCCCAAGGAGTGTTAAACCGCTACGCACTATGCTGGGCCATACTAGATATTATTGAAAGTTCATCAAAAGTTATGCTCAGATTACCGCACCTATGGAAAAGCTACTGAAGAAGGATGCTACATTTTGTTGGGATGAAGAATGTCAGCACAGCCTGGATGCACTAAAGGAGAAAATGGTCACCGCGTTCATCCTAGTCTTCTGGGATTGGAATAAGGAGTTCAATGTGCATGTAGATGCCTCATCACTAGGAGTAGTGTTGACATAGGCTTGTGAGGGAGAACTGGATCGCCCTATAGTGTTTGCGACTAAGAAGTTCTCTAAGGTTGAAAAAAATTATTCTATGATAGAGTGGGAAGGCTTGGGAGGTGTACGCACTCTAGAAGTTTAGACATTACCTACTAGGTGAACATTTCAAGATGTACACATACCATTCTGCATTGAAATACCTAGTCAATAAGCATGTGTTGGGGATGAAAATATGCAGATGGCTGTCATTGTTTTAGGAGTATGATTTTGAGGTGACTCTAAATCGAGGAAGGTTGAATACAAGGCTAGACCATCTATTGCTCATTGAAACAGGGGAGGAGCCTACCAACTTGGAGGAAGGTATGCCTGACACACAACTCTTCGCGGTGTGTGTAGTGGATAATCACTATATGGACATTATCCACTTTCTAACCATAGGGATGGCTCCAGAGGGATACACCAATCAACAGAGGAAATAATTGGTGGTGCACGCAACAGACTTTTCAGTTATTGTAGGCCATTTCTATAAGATGGGCTCGGATGAAATACTTCGACGTTATGTTACTGACTATGAAAGAAACAATATCCTTTCTGAAGCTCATGGATGAGCTGCAGGAGGACATTATGTAGGAAAAGAAACATCGCATAAGATTTTGTGCATTGGGTTATGGTGGCTGATGTTGCATAAGGATTCTAAAGAATATTGCAAGGCATGCGAGGCATGTTACAGGATGGGCAGGTCATCATGGAGGGATGAGTTTTCTTTTAACCCATAGGTGTCATTGCAACCATTTCAGAAATGGGCAATTGATTTTGTAGGACCGATTCAGCCTCCAGGTAAGAAGAAGGGTGCGCGATATATCATCACTGCAACCAAATGGACAGAGGCACAATCTATGAAAGACTATACAAGGGAAACAACAACGAAATTTCTATTCGAATATGTGTTGACCAGGTTTCGCTGTCTGAAGGTTTTGATGAGTGACCACAGTATGCATTTTCTCAATGAAACGATCAACACGTTGACAAAGGAGCTCCAGGTTTACCATCAGAAGAGTACGCCATACCATCCTCAAGCCAATGGAATGGTTGAAGGTTTTAATAAGATATTGGAGAATGCAATTACAAAGGTTTGCAATGCACAACAGAATGATTAGGACGTGTGCATACCAGAAGTGTTATGGGCATATAGAACTACCTGTAAGAAGTTGATGGGTTAGACACCTTTTAGGTTGGTCTATGGTGTATACATTGTCATACCTATGGAATACATTGTGCCTAGTCTACGCATAGCGGATTTCACAGGAATAGATGACCGCATAGCATTAGAAGAAAGGCTCACGGAGCTAACAGAGCTTGAGGAAGATAGGTTTTTGGCTGGATTCCATCAGCAGGTTCAGAAGGGCATGAAAAGGCTTGGCATGATCGGTACATCAAACTGCACACCTTCAAGGTAAATGATTTAGTTTTATTATATGACAATAAGTTTGATAAGTTTCTAGGAAAATTTTAGATGCACTGGCTAGGGCCATATGTTATCAAAGAAATTACATATGGTGGAACAGTTCAGCTCTTTTAGTTGAATGGAGATCTATTTCCGGGAAGGGTAAATGGAAGTCGATTGAAGCCATACACTGGGAATCTAGCCCAATGGCTACATGACGATACCACATTCTTAGCTCTCTAGGCAGGTTCAAGAAGGTGCGGGACTATAATCTACACTACTCGGTTTGAAGAGCTGCGTAACAGGGGGTTTGCGTGAAAACGAATGATGTCACTGTACCAAAAGAAGCACGAAGGGAGCTACGCTATAGGAGGAGAGACAGCGCACCGCAGCCAGAAAGTAATTGTTACAGTCACTATTCATGATTTGATTGCTAGGAGATGGTTAAGAGGAGCAGGGGGTTGATATTTAAGGAAATTAAGGTTGAAATATTTGGAAATATCCTGCCAAATAAGAATTTATGGATGAATTATAGGGGGAATGATCGAATTTGAATTTGAATTCACCTATAAATTACGAGTAGCCATCCAGCAAGGAACAATTTGCATCCTTAGAATTTTTGCATTGTGTTGTATATTGCCTATGAATCACTCGTATTGGGAGGATTTAGTCACAAGCCCTACATTTTCGAAATTATCAATGGTAAATGAGACATTCATCCTGGAAAATATGCTAGGAGCAAGCCCCGTGGAAAATATGAGTACTAGTGGAGATGTCGCTTCTGAAGGAGCAGAAGTCATGAGCGTGGAGGCTCCAGATGTTGTTCCTACGATGCTGAGGTCACCTAGGCTGAAACCTACACTGGTACAGGAAGTCCTCAAGCCGAAGAAATATAAGCAGAAGAAGCCCATGTTGATGCACGAGTCACCAAGGAAGCATGCAGCCACCCAGGCTCAGAAGAAAGACAAGCCGAGTGTGAAAGGAAAGGGGAAAGTGATGGACTTGGAGGCTAAAGAGGGCACGAAGGACATAGACACTGACGGGGTGGATCCAATATCCAAGTTTTTGGATTACATCCCTCCATTCAAAGGGAAAGTGAAGGTTTCTAAGGACCCAAATGCAAGAAAATTCCTCCTTAATATACCCCTGCTACCAGAGAAAAGCATGTTTGGAGGTTCGTGCCTAGCGCAGATTCCCCATATCAAGCTAGAATATTGGGATTTGGTGGACCATGAGCAATTCCACCACTTGGCAATAGAAAATTACATGAAGAGGGTTTTCTACAAAGAATCAATGTCACCGAGCTGGAGCCGGTGGAGCGGATTCATGGAGTGAATGAGCCAGGGTTGTTGAACCTGTTATGGGTGCCCCACTACCACTGCTCCAACATCAATCTAATTGTGATCAAGCCGTTGCTAACACTGATGCATGACGGTTGTTTGTGGTTGAGAATTCCAATCCCCATCACCGATATGCTGATCCACCAGATCACGTTGTTGCTACACTCAGTGTTGAATCTGACCAAGGAGTTTGGCAAAAAGACGAGCGAGTACAACCTTGTAGAAAAAATGAAAGATAAATTCAAGCTTGAGAAGAAGTCATGGAGCTACTCTATAACCTCAATCACTGATCCTATGGTGAATTCCACACACATCCTTGTGGGAAAATTTATGAGAAAATGTTGTGTGAACGAGGTTCCAAAGCCAGTGATTTCTTTGGCTGCCTAGTGTGTGGAGGGTATGCAGTTAACCTGGGTGCGTTACCATTGTAGCGAGTTCCTTGCGAACTATCAAGAGGCATAGGATGAGAGTAAAACATTCCACTATTTGTGGTTGTTGCTTTACATTGTGCTTGTTGCTTGGGATCTGGAAGAGGACAGTGAATTTCCTGCTCTGGATAAGGATTTGTTGGAGGCTGCAAACTTTTCATCTCTCTGAACCACAAAAGATGGTATGTAGGTCACAAAGACCAAAGGCTTTTGGGTGCTGTTGGAGGTGAGCATTCACATGGCCATCAAGTAGAAGCCACGGTTGTCACCAACTATGTTTGAACGACTTTCAGGGTACGCAGAGTTCAAATTTGACTCCCACCGTGTATACATTTGACCGCATAAGGATCTAGAACAAAAATGGTTCAACCTACCCTACCTCACTATAGATGATGCTATTGAGGAAGTCATCAAGTCCTGGCCGACAGAGGGGTACTCTCCATCTGACTTGCCCATAGGTACTAGCAAGTCCGTGGAGAAGAAGAAGAAGGAAGTGCCGAGAAGAAGGTTCAACAATTGGCTAAGAAGTGGAAAAAAGAGGTTGAGTAGAAGGATCGGGTGGAAGCATAGTGTGCTGTGAAGAAGTAGGCCGAACAGGAGGAGCGCAACTCCAGGTGTAGTGGCAAGTCTCCTTCACCCCAAACTGAGGAGGAGGAGGAACCAGAATAGGGCAACAGTGGTCAGGAGGAGTAGGAGAGAATTCCCTTCTAGGTCAAATGGTACAGGGAACAAGGAAAGGAAGGGTTGCGGAAGAAATCGAAAGAGACCAAGCTGTCGCTAGACCCAATTACTTTTACAGATGGCGACCTTGATAAGATTGGAGACAAGGTACACAATACCATGGTAGAACTGCTGTAGCGATTTGAGCAGCAACAACAGCAAGCACTGAGCACCATTTAGAAGAATATGAATGAGCAGCAGATTCAGACAAATATGATCTAGGTAGGTACAGGGCAGATCAGCATTGCATCGACAAGTTTGGCACCGGGGACTACCTAGGCAGCAAAGATGGTTCGATCACTAAATCTACGGAAAGTTGTGTTGCCAGATGGATCTTTAAGTGTGGAGGCGGCCGATGACAAGGCCATAGTGAGTTCTTTGAAGAAACTCAACATCATCATGGCCGCACTCCCGAATCATTACTTGCACACGCTACAGGCAGTAATGATAATAGAATTTAGAACTCGGGAGCAGCACGCACGCAGCCTCATCAGCAAGTATAGAGTGAACAACAAAAAAATGTTCACTGAGAAGTCAGAGGCACTGGCAGCATAGAGGAAAATCTAGGTGCAAAACGACCATCTTATAGTCATGGTGGTAGAAGCCTGCAGAATAGTGCTCGAACTACATATACTAGAGGAAGTGCCATTGGAGGTGAAGATCAGAAAGCTGGTTGTAGGCATGTGCGACGCCAAGACAAAAATGGCTAGAGTTCAATTTGAGCTGAATTTGAAGATCACAGAATTAGAGTTGAAGTCACAGGCTTCAACTCTGCCAGAGGTAAGGGAACAACACGAAGTCGCTATGAAGGATGGAGTCATGACAGTGGATGCCATGGTGGTAGACTGCACAATGCTTTTTGAGCAAGCAATTGAGGTACTCACGGCTCTACAGGAAGATCTCACCCTATAGGCCTTAAATACAAAAGCTCATGAAGTCAAGAAATAGTATGATGAATTAAGGGAAACGACACGCACTATTGCTACTAAACAATGCCTTGCTAAGCTCAAGGAGGCAAGCTGGCTACATATACAGTTGGAAGCAGTGCAGAAGAAAGAGGAAGTCCTCAAGGCCAAATTGGGGCCTTGGTTGGATGAGGCCTACATCGTGACATTGGCAAACTTACAGAGTATGTAGCAAAAATTCTAGCAGGACAGTGTAGGACTAGCCACAGAGCAGGTAGTGGAACAGATCAAATAGGTAGCCACGCAGAATGTGGTTGAGGTAGCAGTGGCACCAGTGGAGCTGGGGGATCTTTGCAGTCAGATCTCTATGCCAGCAAATTCACTCGAGGGCAAGTCACGATATTTGTGTTGGGGGTTGTTGGGATGGAGTCCCCTAGGGTCAATTTTGGGGCAAAATCCCCAAGTTTTGTTGTATAAAGAGGTAAATTATCCACAAGTTATGGTCGCGAAGTGCATAGATAATTAAAGAGTCATAAAGGGTTTTACCCTTTTTTTGTGTAAGTTGAGTTAGCTTTTGAAGGTCTATGAACATGGGATTGTATAAATAGGTGTGTCCTAGAGAGTCTGAGGCATGGTCATGAAGAAGTAATAAAATTTGTTCTATGGGAGAAGTCTAAAGAGTTAGTGAAGAAGAGTAGGAAGAAAGGCTCTACAACTGTGTGCACAAAGGCCTAGAGTAGAGTTTGCAGCTGAGTGCATGGACCCCAATAGCTGAGTGCATAGGGAAGTCTTGAGTCTATAAGCAAAACTGAGTATTAATAAAGAAGATTGTTGCAAAAATACTTGTGTTTATCTCTTTACTTATGTTTATATGAATGTGCCTTATTTTATAATAGGTTTATGAAATAATGATGTACTGATGTGTGACTTTACATGACTTATATTGTTATATGAACGCAATTAATGTTAACTATTTACGTGAAGATTATCTTTTTGTATGTTAAAGTTATCAAACACTTAAGCTTATCTGAGTAATTATTGGGTTATAAATAATCTCTGATGCGCGTAAGTAGTGGATCCACTGATTCAGGGTCTGTGAAAGACAATCGTAGACCTTTGCAGAGGTCTAGAGACTGATTAAAAAAAGTTACTTTGATATGCCTTAAAGGCTTAACAATAAAGATGCAAATGAAGATTTAGGGCATAAAACGACATCACGCTCTTCTCTGGGTGCAGAAACGTGGTTGAGACTTCAGTCCGCGCTCCACGGATTGATGCCAGAAGGGCCAATAGTGTAGGGATTTGTTTGGTGCAACTAACTCTGAACCCGGGTCAGGACCCACTAAGCCAACAATAGGAATAAGGAAATCACATCCTTAGAGGAAAATTTTCAAGAATTGGATCATAATATTAAAAGCCATATTTTTTCTATTGTACTTCATATTGAATCTTATGAAATCTTAGAAAAATTGTCAAAGGTGATGATTGAGCTCTCAATTTATGAGGCATAAACAAAAAATATCCAAGATCAGTTGATATTGTCTCAAGAATAATTGAGAAAAAAATAAAAACAATTGAGTTATGCTAAGACAAAAAATGATAAAACAGCTAAAAAATACAAAACAACTCAAGAAGAGATAAAGGAGATGAGGAGCATATTGAAGGGAAACATGTCCTTAATCAAGTCCAGACATGTCATTTAGGAGGATATAATACAACATATGCCTTCCATCTTGGGGTATTTTCAAGTTGTTGTCGAAGAGAGGACTACAATCGATATTGTTGTTGAGGCTATGAATTCATGCAAGAAGGAAATGCATAAAGGGGCACAAATAGATAGTAATATCATCAAATTTATAAATGAGAAATCAACAAAAAAATTGAAAAAAAAAACATATTGTTGATAGGGCTAAGGTTATTATGGAAATCACTAGAAGCATTGAGAAAAATAACGCGCACATTCAAACTAAAATAAATTTAGAGAGTTCACCATAGATAGAGAGTTGTGTTACTAGGATGCTCGAACACAGATCTTAATGCCATGGGAAGCCTATGAAAAATAATTGATAACTATAAAATGCAGGTTAGATTCATCCTTGGAAAATATGGTAGTCTCGAAAGGAAAGACAATGGTCAATTTCCTACAAAGGGACTTCAAGTTGTTGTGGTTGTTGAATACTTTATTTTAATCACACCGAATTATAAAAGGTTTTCAAGGTTGCAGGTTACATTCTGAAGGATGGTTCAATGTCCAACTGCAGACAAAAACTCTTTGGGAAAGATGTGAAATTTTCAGGAGGCAACAATCAAAGTCGAAGATCCAATTGTTGTGCCCTAGGGGCAGAGTTCTACTACCCAAGAAAATATTTAAGCATGTGGCATTCTTATTTTGTAATGATGTGTTAGTTTTAGTTAGAGGATAGTTAGATATCTAAGACAGCTAGATAGTGAAACAACTAGGTAATTAAACAATTGTATATTCTGACATTTACTTGTAACTATTTTTAAGGATATTATTTTCTTTCAAAGGCAATATAAGAACTCATTTAGGGGGGTTCAATTTTTTTTTATCTCAAAGACTAGTTCTTAGAAATTTTGTTGTGTAAAGTGCATATCCCCTTTTGGGAGATTAATGAATAAGATTCAAGTGCTTCCAAGTGTTTTATGGTTGCAGTATGTGTTCTCTTTCTCTGTAATTTTTGCATTGTGTAATCCTTCTTTTGAAGCCCATGTAATGTAGTTGTCATTCTCTTTTTATAAATAGATTTATCAATGTTGTGTGAATAGCTAAAGATAACTATAACTTTTTATCTAATAATCTTGAATGAAGTGCTCCATTGTTTCATCATTTTGTCCTCTCCCATTCCATGTTTTCGGATAAAGATCTAGTGTATAGGATTATTTTTAGCTCTGTACACGTCATCCTGTATTTTGTGAAATTATTCTCACCATTCTACAATTTTAGTTAAAGATTGTAACAATAGATATGCAGGCCAGTTGAAGTTCCTTATCAATTCTCCCAAGAGTCAAATCACATTTCACTCAAGGGGTTTGTTTCTGAGCGAAAGTAACAAGAAAAATGTATAAATTTTGTTTAAATTAAGAAGAATGCATAAATATTTCAAAGAATTGATAAGGAACTTCAACTGGCCTGCATATCTATTGTTACAATCTTTAACTAAAATTGTAGAATGGTGAGAATAATTTCACAAAATACAGGATGACGTAGCGAAAGTAACAAGAAAAATGTATAAATTTTGTTTAAATTAAGAAGAATGCATAAATATTTCAAAGAATTGTGTGGATGTCCTAGGCATTGACCTCTTTTCAACCCAGGGGTGGTCTCTAGGGGTTACAATGCATAGGATTATCATACTTTATGGATGTCCATAGGCATTCAAGTTGTTAGAGTTCACCAACAGGAAAGGGAAATGTCATAAATATGGTACTACTATTTATGTCCACCATGCACTAATGATTACCTTAGTGCACGCTAGATAATGTTATTCCTCTTCTCTTTGTCACGATCATTTTTACTTTCACCTTCATATTCTTTGTCAAAGATTTTACTAATTCATACTAGTATAGCATGGATTATAGCTTTACACATTTATAAAGGATAAGATTATTTATGGTGTACATAAACATGGTGTAATCAACTTAAAATATAACTCAAAAGTAAATATGGACTAAGTTTACATGTTTTCCTCTATCTCTTTAATAATTAACTTAGTGTTTATTTGAGAATTTATCATTTTTTAATTGTTGGTTATTGGTAAGTGTCATGCGGAAAGAGTTATTTTTGCGGACAAACCTAACCTCCCTAGGAGTCTAAGACTCTCTAGTGACAAACAAACCAAACAAGAGCAATCCTTCTCTAGACATACATTATTCTATGAGAAACCAAGTGTTGTTCGATCCTACCTCAAATCCAACGCTTGTTGTAGCAGTCCAGCCTTGCTGATCCAGATGAACTCCTCCTTCACTTTAAGACCTGCATACACTAACAGTCAAACGTACATAACACCTGAATAATCCATAAAACAAAGCATATTCATCACATAGACCAAGGAGTACATGAAATAATTCATTAACAACAAATCATTGAGAAGAATGGACTTATTTGTATTAAAGAAACAAAAGGAACCATTACAACCTGAGCCTTGGTGTTGTGCAAGCTCCTCCCAGGGTCCAACAAGAGATTTCCTCTACTTTGACAAGCTCACCCACTCCCAATATGGCAATAAGAAAGGATGGTAATCTCTCCTCACAAGTTAACAATGGAAGTCCTAATTCCAGCAGCATTTACCCTTTGGAATGTTCAGCTTTCAACCTCCCCTCCTCTGGACCAATGCCTGTATTTATAGTATTCTAGAGGAAGTTATTCAGTTTCAACATCAATGGGATACTCCCTCTTTTGGATGGGGTAGCTCCTCTCTTGATGGGATAAGTTCCTCTATCATAGGGATGCATGAACCATCTGGAGGCGCTCATACACGTCAAACACTCTTCTAGAAGGCTCTAGAAGTGACCACAAGTAACTTTTTAAAGATGAAACTTCACCCTTTTGACCTTTACAGGGGTACGCACCCAACCTTTAGCTTACAGAGCGTACAAGTACGCAGGTACAGTGTTTTTGGAGTGCGTACACGCAGGCAAGTTAGAGAGAACCTGCGTACCCAGAGATAAACATGTTTTTAAGTGACTTTCTCTCTTTTTGAAGTTTGACATGAAGAGCAGAGGTATGAGGCTTGACAAGGAGGACATTATGGCTATT
This sequence comes from Pinus taeda, assembly GCA_000404065.3. Classification (NCBI taxonomy): domain Eukaryota; kingdom Viridiplantae; phylum Streptophyta; class Pinopsida; order Pinales; family Pinaceae; genus Pinus; species Pinus taeda. The sequence continues at coordinate 8,513 of APFE030188396.1, read as the reverse complement.
GATGGAGCCATATTAACTGCAGATAGTCATGGTGACAAATTTCAGTGTAACACTTGCAATTACCACATGCTTCACATTATAATATCCTCATAAGTTACAACATCAACATATGAACATCAAAGACATATCTTCACATAATAAATGAACCATATACCAATATACCTCAATATAACATCATAATCCCTATGCCTATCATATTCATCATGAACATTCAACGTCATTATCATGATAAATAAATAAATAAGAACCACATATAAATCATTACCCTATCATCCGAACTATATATGTTTACCACAATCCATCTCATTATGAAACATCATTAATATGATAATCATCTCAATACTTATCAAATATAGAACAACAATATGCTTAAGCATTCTTATCATGAATTAATTTCATTTACTTATATAAACAATGAATACGAACTATGAATTAAGATTATTCAACATCCCTCTAGGATCTATGTTATCTCATTATTCCAAGTTGGTCATGGTCACCATGAATACCATTCATTATCATAAATAATAATTTTTTAAGTTCCTCCCTTGTCATTCCTTCTTAGATAACTTCGTTAAACATAAACCGTTAAGATTAAGGGTCAATCTTAAAACCCCTCAATTTTTTTCTTTTAATAATTTTTAATACCCTTATCTCTTTATACCCTTATCAATTAATACCCTTTAATAAGAAAACATGATAATTAATAAACATATAATAAAGAAAACTAAATTTAGTGTTAATAACAATAAATTGAAAATTGATTTTTGTTTTTCATCTTATTAACATAAATAAAAAGTTAAATGCAACACATTTATGACTGTTCTACAAAAGTTATTCACCACACACACACACACACATAACCTCTTAACCAATAACAAATAAATTTATATCTTATTATAAATTTTACCCTTTAGAAAGAAGAAAAAAATATTTTTTATTATAATAACAAAATGATATACTTTCAAATTCTAAATTCACATTCTAATTATTTTTCTTAATTTCAAAACCCATTTTATTTACCAAATAACACTTTTAACCATAGATTTTAATATTCATATTTTTACAATATTCTCCCTCACTAATTAAACTAAAAACATAAAACCTCTCTTCCTACTTAAATTAAAAACACAAAACATTTTAATACTCACGGTATCAAATATTTTGGAAACAACTGTGGATTCATATTTTGTCCAATATCAACCAACACTCACAATAAATATCCCTTCTTTAACATGGATTATAAAATTCAATTACATCACAATAACTATAAACTTTGGTCATCATGGTATTCAATATATGGTCGAAATATGGTTCTTACCATATTAAGTATTATGTAATTATGGATCGAGAGAAACCCTAGGGACATGGCTAGAACAATGAACTCATGTGCATTCTCACCTGCACGGTTCTACTACCACACGGGAAGCGAGTCACCGCGCAGTAGCAGCTCAATCGGCGTCGTTGTGCTTTCACTCAATGTAGAGAGATCCATTGCTCAGGTCCTCCAGCAATTTGACAGCGCATTTGTTTATTTGGGTACAAAGATATGTAAGGAAAAGAATGGACACAGAACAGAGTATCGGTGGTCGGAGAGAGTCTGCGGAGACCTCAAGGCCTTCACCAGAGATGGAGTAAGCACGATGGAGGTGGTGAGGGTTTTTGCAGGAATCCTTTATGCGATTGCACAGTCCCACAACCAAGGGAACATAGACGGCCACAACGTTGGATCTGGTTGCCTACACACCATTAGCTCTGAGGTTTGGGACAGACTTCCCTACGACCATCTTATCCAGGAACCAGAGATTGACAATGCTGCACCTGCATGGCCAGTGTTTAGATCTGGGTTGATCCTCCCTTTTACAGAAGGCAGTATTCTCCTTAGATCCGTCATCGATCTAACAATTCTGGCATCCAGAAGATCGACCGGGCCATCCCATGACCAAATTTAGAGGTCTGCACATGCCACAACATCTTGCAACATCGGATCAGAGTCCCAAATCGCAAAAAATGGCTATACAAGGGAAGCACTAACAAGACCTTGGCAACCCCTAACACATTTGTTGACCCTACCGGAATATGCATTAGAAATGACAAAAACGAAACTCAGTCACCCAACAGGCAAAATAGGCAAGCTGAGCGGTGGTTACCATGTAGGATGGACCAGGGCGAAACTCTGTGAGGAAGAAACAGGGCGATTAGATCTAATAACAGCTGCAGCAACATCGTAGGCAGACACGCACCCAAAGGAAGAGGATCTATTACAAATATTCATTAAAACACTGGAAGGCAAAACCATCTGTTGGAGGATATGGGAAGGGAGGAAGATCCAGGAGCTGAAAAACAACATCCAGAACCATCTGGTATACTAGCATATCGGCAAAACCTGATCTGCTCAGGCCACAGTTTACAAGACAACTTTACACTGTAGGATTATGGCATTACTGTAGACACAACCATCATAATTAACCTTCTATTAAGGGGTGGAAGTGCTGGAACCAACTCAAAACGCACAGGCTCTTTCAAGGAAGCAGTCAAAGGCAAGGGGAAAGTGCAAGACAAAACCACAGCAACAGTGGAGCTCCCAGGAACCTACATTGTAGAACAAAAATCTGAGAATCCTGCACTCACCATTGCCATGCTTGAGGTAAAAAGCTTGTACACAGATCTTTATTCCAATTCAGTTATATGCAAATTCAATGGGTTTTGGCCAAAATTTGATGTTTTTCACCAATGGATATACGAGGCCTGGTCTCCAGACTGTGAGATATATCTATGCCCCAAAGGTTTTTTTATAGTCAGATTCAGAATAGAACAACAAAGAGAACACATCCTCAATAAAGGGCCATGGTTCTGGGGCAACGCGGGACTATTCATGACCCCATGGTTCCCGGATTTCGACGTCAATATAATGGTGGTATCAAAGATGCCAGTGTGGGTCAGGCTGCACAACCTCTCGTTACATTTTTGGCATCACAAGGAATTAATCACCATAGGGAACGTATTGAGAAAATACCTAAAGACTGATGAAGGCAGAATCTCAAGGGGGATACTCACATTCGCCAGCATATGTGTGGAGGTAGACCTCAACGAGGGACTACCAAAAAGCATAAACTTGAATTTCAATAATACACAATGAACACAACCACTAGATTATGAAAACACAACTTTCAGATGTCGTGGATGTCTACAAACATGACACCTCCACAACTCCTATCCTAAAGCAAAACAAACTCCCAAATGGAACAAGAAATAACAGAAACAACCAAAAGGATGGCAAGGTATAGCCCCCTTGGAGGAAGAAGTGGAAATAACAAAGACAACAACATACCAAGCAGAAAAAGAGGATCAAAAGAACCAGAAGAGTGCACTAAAGGAGGAGGAAGAC